>ML781386.1:343705-355863 GCA_009831015.1 Picea engelmannii | reverse complement strand
ACAATTGTCTTTTGACCAATCCGCAAAAGGGGATTTGGTCCTATTACAATAACTGACATGATCAATCCACAATGGGGATTGATCCTATGAATAATATATCAATAATAATAAGAATACTCTTTGCAGTTACAATATTTCAACAACGTCCTCTACTGGAAGCCCTCTCCATCTGATCAAACACTCTCTGATGACCTTGCTCCTCAGTTTCCGCTCCCGGAACTCCAAAACCTCCTCCGGAACCAACTCCAACTGTCCCTTTTCATCCAATGGGGGAAGCTCCTCTAATGTGCTAATGAATTGTCCCACTGCCTTTTTGAGGCAAGATACGTGGAACACGTTATGAATCTTGCTCCCCTCTGGAAGCTCTAACTCATGAGCAACCTGGCCTACTCGACGCATGATCTTGTAAGGGCCATAAAATCTGGGCTTGAGCTTCTCGACCCCACTCTTCTTCAGAGACGACTGTCTGTAAGGTTGGAGTCTCAAGAAAACCAAATCCCCAACCTCAAAGCTGCGCTTTATCCTGTGCCTGTCCGCACTCATCTTCTGTCGGTTCTGTGCCGTCTGCAGGTTCTCTTTCAACAACTTGAGAATCTCCTGACTCTCTATGATCCAATCCTTGGCCTTGGGAGCTTTGCTCTTCCCGAAAACCAAGTCTACCAAAGTGGGAGCATCATATCCGTACAATGCTCGGAAGGGTGTCATACCAATGGACATGTGGAAAGTGGTGTTGTAGCAATGCTCTCCTAGATGTAGCCACTTTATCCATGTTCTCTGTTGTCCACCTACATAGTTCCTCAAATATCCTTCAACCCACTTGTTGACAATCTCGGTCTGCCCATCTGTCTGAGGGTGATAGCTGGTGCTGGGTGTCAGCTCTGTCCCCACTAACCGAAACAACTCTCTCCAGAATGTCCCCATGAACCGACTGTCCCTGTCACTGACGATGTTCCTCGGCAACCCATGAAGTCTGAAGACCTCTCTGAAGAATAGATCGGCTACCTGAATTGCGCTGTACTCTATTGGTATGTCATAGAAGTGAGCAAACTTGGTCAATCTATCGACCACTACATAGATACAGTCCTTACCCTGGACCTTGGGTAGGCCTGTGATGAAGTCCATCGATATACTCTCCCATTTCTGCTTTGGAATTCTGGAATGGGGAGGTACACATAATTTTTGCTAGCAAGTCACACACTCACTGACGTGTCTCATAACGTACTGTTTGAGGCCCTTCCATGAGAACCTCTCCCTACTCTGTCTATAGGTTTTGAAAAACCCCTGATGGCCGGCTAGTGGTGAATCATGAACTGCTGTGAGGATCTTCTTCTTGAGCCCTAAATCTGGCACCAAGTAGACTCTATCCTTGTAGAATATGACATCGTCAATGATCCTATACCTGACATCTTGTATCTGTCCATCCATCACCTCACAAGCGAACTTGTTCTTGGAATATTCCACTAACAAGTGGGATTTCCAATTTGCTGAAATCTCCATCAAAGAACAGGCCGTAGGTCTCCTCGATAGTGTATCAACCACAATGTTTTTCTTCCCCTTGACATACTCTATGTCGAAGTCGAATGCCTGTACCTTCGTCAACCATTTCTGTTGGCGCTCACTGAGGTCCTTCTGCTCAAGGAAATACTTCAAGCTGTTGTGATCTGTTTGACCACGAATTTGCTACCCACCAAATATTGTCTGAATTTGGTCAAGGCATGCATGATGGCTAACATCTCCTTGTCATAAATGGATTACAACCTCTCGGGCTGACTGAGCTTCCTGCTCTCGAATACAATGGGGTGTCCTCCCTGCATCAAAACTGCCTCGATACCCTCGCCGGATGCGTCACACTCTAGTACAAATGACAAGGTGAAGTTTGGTAATGCCAACACTGGACAAGTGCTCATGATTTCCTTCATGTGATCAAAGGCTTTCCGTGATTCCTCGGTCTAGATGAAAGCCCCATGCTTGGTAAGATCCATCAGCGGTGCTTCAAGTTGAGAAAAACCCCGGACGAACCGCCTGTAATAGTTGCATAGCCCGAAGAAACTCCTCAACTCTGTTATGTTCCTGGGCGTTGGCCAGTCCAGAATGGCCCTGATCTTTTCGTGGTGCACCTGTACCCCCTGTGCACTGATGATATGGCCTAAGTAAAGCAGCTCTGTCACACTGAACTCACGCTTGGACTCTTTGGCATATCATGACTGTGCCTTCAT
Organism: Picea engelmannii; assembly: GCA_009831015.1. Lineage (NCBI taxonomy): Eukaryota > Viridiplantae > Streptophyta > Pinopsida > Pinales > Pinaceae > Picea > Picea engelmannii. Next base: position 353,647 of record ML781386.1, on the reverse strand, counting down.
GATGCTCAATACCTCATCCAAGTGCCTCATATGCTCTTGCCATGTCTTGCTGTAGACCAAGATGTCGTCGAAGAAAACCAAGACTAATTTCCTCAACTGATCCCTGAATATGTGGTTCATGCAGGACTGGAACGTAGCAGGTGCATTGGTTAGCCCAAATGGCATAACCAAGAACTCGAAATGTCCAAAGTGACATCGAAATGCCGTCTTCTCTATGTCCTGCTCTCGGATGTTGATCTGGTGATACCCAGAGCGTAGATCAATCTTTGAGAAGAAAATTGCCCCATGCAGTTCATCCATCAACTCGTCAATGCGTGGGATAGGATACCGGTTCTTGATGGTTTTCTTATTCAAGGCTCGGTAATCAATGCACATCCTCATGGTGCCATCCTTCTTCAAAACTAAGACAACTGAAGAAGCGAATGGGCTGCTGCTCAGTCTGGACTCTGATGTGTCCCATCTCTAGCAATTCCTTGATTGCCTTCTCTATCTCATCCTTGAACCTCCTAGGATGACGATAAGGGGGGGTGATCATCGGTTTGCCCCCCTCTTCCAACTCAATGGTGTGCTCAAACCCCCTGTTAGGTGGTCTCCCTGGTGGAATTGACTCAAAAACATGTTGATGTCGTCCCAACAAATTCTTGATCTTTGGATGATATTGTTGTCGACCCTCTAAATCCTTCCGCATAGTGATCAAACACTCGACGACATATGCTATCTCCCCATGTCTGAATATCCTCTCTATCCTCTTGGCTGAAACTGTCCTGGGTGTTCCTGTCGACATACCTCTTAGAACAACCTTCTTCCCGTCATGGTCTCTGAATCCCATCTCCAAGGTTTGGTAATTGGTGGTGATTTTTCCCAAGGTAATCATCTACTGGACTCCCAACACCACATCTGTGTCAGATAGGTCAACCACATAAAATGTGTCTCTCACAATGTAGTTGCCTAACTTTACCTCCAAGTCTGGAACTCTGTCTAGACACTCCACTGTGTGGCCATCTGCTACTGCAACATCAAACCCTTCAAACTCCTCTGTCTGAAGTGCCCATCTTGATACTAGTGAAGCGTCGATGAAGTTGTGGGTGGCCCCACCATCTATCAGGGCGATTGCTCGTTGCCCCTGAATAGTCCCTCTGATCTGGAGGGTATCATACCTCTAAACACCAGAAAAGGTCGCTATGAAACCTCCCTTTGTTGGTTTCCTCCTGTTAGGCTGCTTAGGCGGCTGTGGGACTACTGGAGGATGGGCTCCTGCCGGTGTTGGTGGTCTATTGGGAAGCTGCTCCTCTGCCTGTGCTGACTCCTCCTCTGAGCTAGTGGATCCACTGTCTTGCTCCTCCTCCTCACTGTCCACACTATCTGCTGCCACCTCAATATAATGAATCTCTCCCTTGCCCATGCACCTGTGCCTTGGGACCCAAGGGTCTCTGCAGTTGAAGCAAAGCTTCTTCCTCATAAGCTCTCGCCTAGTCTCAACATCCAACTTCTCCTTGCCCTTCCATACTCTCTGGAATGGCTTCCTGTCTCGATCCTTCTGGGGTACAAAGGGTTTGGAAAAGGTTTTAGTTTTTGGCACTGAGTCTGCCAAATCTCGAGTGCGAAGGGTGGCATCCTGCAAGGTGGGAGGCCTGTATGCCTTCACTCATCCCCTCAAAGGCTCTGTGAGTCCCTCTGTGAATAGCATGATCAACCTGGGCTGATATATTTGTCACTGCCACGGCTACCCACTGAAACTCCGTGATGAACGCCTCTGTTGTGCCAGTTTGTCTCAACTGGGCTAGATCCCTGAAGTGGATCTCGGGATCCCTCCCATCAAACTTATTTGTGAGCCTCTCTGTGAACTCCCTATAGGAGGTGATGCGACTGTGACCCAATGTCACCAATCCATGATACCACCACTCGTGTGCCTCACCCTCCAAGTGTAAGGTTGCAAAACTGATGGCCTTTGTCTCGGTCATCTGATTGAGTTTGTAGTATGTGTCTAGCTTCTGTACCCAAGCTCTGGCGATGCATTTGGATGATCTGTCGAAAGAAGGCATGGTGAGTTTACCAACTTTTCGGATGAAATCCATGTTATGCCTCTATTGCTGTTGCAGTCCTCCTCTTTGTGGCTCTCTGGGGCGGTTCCTGTGTCTGAGTCCACAGTACTCGACTAGGGTCATGTCCTGATGGAAGTCACTACCCAATGCTGCGTACTCCCTCCGATACTCTGCATGTCCTCTGCATGAGTGGGCGGCCTCTGTGCTATCGGCGACTGTGCTGCTATCGGGGGTGCCCTCTGGAAACTGGGAAACAAGGGTCTGGTAATCCTACTCGCAGAGGTGTATGTGCGAGTGGGTGACTGGGGTCTACTGCCTGCTCCTGAGTTCCCCTGTGCTGCATGCGGGGCTTGTGTGTTCGGGGTGCCCACTCTAGCCAATCTGTCAACCACCTATGCCAAGGACTGAGACATCGTCTGCTGACTAGCTAACATATCGCTGATAACCTGCATGAAAGCTGTCTCTGGTTCCATGGGGGCCTTGCCATTGCCCTCTGGTCGCTCATATCTGTCTCCTAGCATCCTCTCTGCCTCGTGCTCAGCCTCACGCTCTACCCTTCTCTCTGCTTCTTTGTGTGCCTCTTCATCTTCCTCTGAGCTAGGAGGAAAAGGAGGAAAGTTAGGCCTAGACCTTCTTTCCCTACGCCTGTTGTAAGTGACATATTCGTCACCTGCGTGTTCACGGCCCTCTGGGTTTTCTGTTGCACTCATTGTCTTTAGTCACAGGCTGGCAAGACTAAAGCTCTGATACCACTGTAATGTTCCTGACTTGGCTAGTCTAGGAAACACTGCTAATGTGTGTGTAGGATTAATTGTTTACAACATATAAATGATCATACAAATAACAAATGCGACAAAGGACTGTAAAGTTTATAATATGATATATCTGCGGAGTACAAAGGTCGAATGTGGCTGAATAAAATGAATCACTCGGCTAGATCAAAAGACAAAAGGATCTTAGCCAGAATACAATAAGCAAACTAAATGATAATACCCGATAATAGATGAGCATTGCGGGATCAATGGATGAGCTGGAACTATGGTAGCTCGTACGGTAACTGCTGGAAGTCTGGGAAAGTTCGCCCTGGCGGCTATATCTATCGGAATGGCTTGGAAACTGTCCCAAATGGTGCACCTTGCTCTAGCTCTCAAGCTTGGTAATTGACTGGCCCCTCTGCTGGTGGGTTTGGACCTCGGATGGATCCCCCTGGGGGAATGCGCCCCTGTCACTGGCAAAATGCGTCCTAGTGATTCCACCGTCGGAATCGGCTGAGATGTATCTCAAAATGATCGCCTTGGTCTACTGGGAAATGGGTTAGAAGGGTTTCCCTGAATCTGACCTGATGCTCGCTCGGGAACCCCGAATGTGTTCGCCAAAAGTGCCGCACTTCCAAGTCTGGAAAATGCGCCCTAGATGATTCCTTCGTTGGAATCTGATGAGGAACTAGGAAAAGATGTGCCTTGCCCTCGTCTCAACTGGGTCAGAGGGGAATCTCTGAACTCCTCCCGGATGGGGACAAGTCGATCCACTTAACCTCCTTAGGAGCTGCGCCCTCACCCTGGATAAGTGCGCCCTTGCTGCTGGACCCTGCGTAACTGTTGCTGAAGAACAATGGAAGACTTGTGTGATCTTCCCGGTGACTAGGGTTTGTCTCTCAAAACTGAAATCAGCCAACTGGTGTCTTCCTCCTGGAATCCACTGAACTATCTCTCCTGAGATGCGCTTCTCTCCTCAATGACAAGTCACAATTTGCATAATGATGAATTAGGTCGCTGACTCTTCTCTTATAGTTTTCCAAAACCCTAATTCCCTGTTGAAACCCTTATTCCCTGCTGAAACCCTAATTCACCGTTGACTTCTAATTTTAGTTCATCTGTTCTATTTTTAGCTCATAATGACTTAAAAGTGCTTTTAACAATTTTTAGCTCAATGTCACTTTCCGAACATAACACCTTTGACTGGAGTGACCTCTAGTAACCGTGTTTACCCCTTTTTTGGCCTTGGCTATAGTCTAACGGGGCGGTTTAGACCATTAAGCCTCCTCTCTGTAGCTCGTATTTGGAAAGGGACATTACAGTTTGCCAAGAAGTCTTACTTGTTTCCCAGACTTCCTTGGGCACCATATCAGCTGGTGCATGGCTAATAGATAGTGGAGCCACATGTCATATGACAGGAGCAGGGGAGTTGTTCGAGAGCTTCACAGAGTCAGACTCAGACGTGTATGTGGAACTTGGTATGGGCACCAAACATGTAGTAAAGGGATATGGGACAGTGCCATTCCGGATGGAGTCAGGAGGTGTATTGAGAGTAATGGACGTGTTATGGGTGCCAGAATTTAGGAGGAGTGTGCTCTCAGTCTCAACGATTGAGAAGAAGGGCTTTGACGTACTATTCTAGGATGGACAGGCGCTGATCAAGCCGAGAGGATCTAGCTCAGACACAACAACTATTCTTGGAGTTAGAGAGAGCAACTTGTACAGGCTAAAGGCCCAACCTATGCGAGCAATGGCAAGTAGCAGAGTGGCGGAGAACAAGGAGCAGGTAGCTTCGAAGGTTGAGCAACTCAGAGGGAGTCAGCCTTCAGGTTCAGGCGGGAAGGAGCAACCTTCCAAGTCTGTTAAGAAGTAGTCATGGTACAAGATGACCATGTAGGATGCTTAGGAGCAGGAGGCTTCTAGGAGCATGATCCAAGGGAAGTCTTCGAAGAAGGGTTTGAGTGAGATGGCAGGGACAACTTTCGTTTTAGAGAGAGTAGCCATGGTAGCAGATCTGATAGCGAAGACAGAGCCACCTCAAGGTGGTAGAAGTACCTTCCTTGCTAAGAGGGAGTGTTGATGTATTTAACATCGGAGAGGTATTTCCACATTGGCTCAGTGTCTAGCATGTGGAAGTCGTTCGTAATGGCTCTCAGAACCTTAGGAAATTCACTTTATGAGTTAATAATTAAAGTGAATGACCATTTTAATTAATGTGAGTTTAATTAAGTTAAATGCCTAAGTATTTGGCATCAATAACTTAAGTGAGTTGATTAAATTCTAGTCATTAGATCTAAAGTTAAGGGGAGATCTAATCTCAGCCATTGATCACTTTAGGAAATTTGGATCTTTGGATTTAGGGTTAACTCAATGTTATAAAAGGTATCCTAAGTGAGAGGATGAGACGCACACGGAGTGATGAGATCTCATTGATTGGTTGAAGAGGACATTTCATCCAAGTGTGAGTGGGCAGGGCTGAGGAAAGGAGCAAAGGGGTAGCAAGGGAGATAGCAACCAGGTAGTCTAGGCTATTTGCTGCATTGTATTTTCCTCTGAGGGCCATTATCCCAGGATGAGAGCCTAGGATTTTAATTAATAAAATCAACTAAGATCTGGTTTTCCCTTCGGGGTTTTTTCCAGGGGTGTTTACCCAGAAAACTTGCATTGTGTATAGTTTCAGTTTTTATGCTTCTGCTAATGTTTGGTTAATAACCCAGCTGTGCATTTATTAATAAGTGATTTATTCGGAATAAACTGCCAGGTGCTGGGTTCAAGAAATTAACAATTAGCAGTGGAATTTTGGTCCCTGTAAACATGCATGTAACTGATATGATGAAAAAGAGTAGAAATAGATTTTAAGGGCTGTCCAAGTGCCATCAAGTCCAGATTTTCTAAGCAGGTAACAATGTTTGTCCAGTCAATTGTGAATTTGGAGTCCCCCATAACTTGCAAGGCTAACACATCCTAGTTCACTGCACACTTGAGAAGGGCAAAAAGAGCCTCCAACTTACCTTGGTTATTTGTTCCCGACCCCATGTTTGCGTTGCCAGTCACAAAATGAGAATCTGAGAAAAAAAAATGAACCCCAGGCCACAAATTAGTCTTTTCTCTTGACAGGCTCCGTCAAAGAAACTCCAAGCCATATTCCTATCAATATCCACAACTTCTAAGACCCGAGATTTCCCCACAGGAGTAGCTTCCTTATAACTTGACAACAGTGCCAAAGATTGTTGAGAAACTTTAAAAGGAGGAGAAAATTTACCTTTGAAAATGCCTGCATTTTGGGCCAGCCAAAATCCCCAGGCCGAGAAGTCTGATCGACTTCAAGGACAAATTTGTGAAGAACCCACGAAAACAATCACTAACTGTGACTTTGTCCCAAAGATGGGCTAGTCCGAAATGTTGCTCCAATTCAATCCAAACCTGACGAGTATACACACAAGACAGAAATAAATGGGATTTAGATTGCTCTGCACACTTGCATAAATAACATAACTTCGGGCCTTCTTTACCCCTATGTTGAAGTTGGTCCCAGGTCAATACCCGTCCTTTGAGTATGAGCCAGAAAAACAATATACTCTTTGGTGGGCCTTTGATCTTCTAGAGTTTCGAGTACCAACACTGATTATCAATGTCACCCACATGCATCATGGCTTGATAACCGAGCTTGGCTGTATAGTGACCCCCTGCCTTATTATAAACCCAAACCAACTCGTCCTCAACATCCACTAAACGAACATGAGCCCTCCTTGGTTCAGAAATAAAAAAAGCCCAGGACTGATGCCACTATGCCTCAAGATTCAAAGCCACCTTTGAAAACCACTCTTGTTCCCATATTGTCGTGTTAACAGGATCCCCAATATGATTTAAAGTGCATCGATCGATTTCCTGTAGGTATGAGACCAGTCCATCCGGGAGAAAAATATAGTCTCTGCAATCCACACTTGCATCCATTCCAACCCGGATAAGTGAACCAGAACCCACCTTCCAAGCTAGAAATTGACCAAGGATCGGAAAGGCTAGAGAGAGAGCCTGCCAATAATTGGAGATATTATCCATTTGTTTCTGTCGTCGTCTAACCCAATCCAAAATGATATAAGGATAAATATACTTATCAACCAATATATGATGCCATACACTGTCTTGGGTCAAGAATATCCACAGAGACTTTGTAGCTAGCGCTCGGCCAAAGATCGACAGATTTTTAAGATCCCAACCACTCTGATCCTTTGGCCTGGATAAACCTTTCCAATTCAACAAATGCGATCCTAAATATTATGTGCTGCCCTTCCATAGGTAATTGAAGCATAATTTTCTAATACGAGAAAGAATACCTTTTGGTATGAGCGTCAGGAGATGCCAATACACAAATATAGCTTCAATTACCGATTTGATAAGCATTAGACTTCGTCCCAAGAAATCCACCTATTGCACCAGAATTTGATTCTCTTGTCAACCCGGGAGAGCATCCATTTCCAGTCTTCAATGCCATAATTGTTATTGCTTAAGCTTGAATCCTAGGTACTTGATTCCATCCGGCAAATCATATGAAGGAAAGGAGAAAAGAGTGGAAATAGAAAGTCTGAGATCCTCCTCCAGTTTTGTGAAAAAAATTGCAGATTTATTGATATTACCATTCAGGTTGCCCCACAGAAAAGATCCAAGATGCCATTTAAGACCCTACCTTCTAACTACGCACAAAAGAAAAATATTAGGACATCATCCATGAACAACAGATGGGTTAGTTGTTCAAGGATTTCCAACTTAGCCCTCTGAAAGTTATGCACCCTCCAGGCATCAACAATAACTCATCCGAGCCCGTCAACCGCAACTAAGAAGAGATAGGGTAACAGAGGGCATCCCTGTCGAAGCCCTCGAGAAGACTTAAAGAAAGTCGACCCAACACCATTTTTTAACACAGCGAAAGATACAGAAGAAACACATGACATTATCCATTTTACCAATGGAAGCTCAAACCCAATATGCAGAAGTAGCAAATCTGAGATAAAGCCACGAGACGTGATCATAAGCCTTGGATAAATTAATTTCAATAATTGAAACTGGACGCTTTTGGGTTTTAATAGTATGAAGACCTTCCTATGCTGAGTCGACTGCTTCGTGAATAAGCCTGCCTTTAAGGAACCCAAACTGCTTTGAGGATATAATGTTAGACAAGATAGGCTTGAGATGCATGGCAATAATTTTAGGCATAATTTTATACAAATAGTTGCAAAGAGATATGGGTCGAAATCATCAAATGTTGAAGGACAGTCCGTCTTTGGAATGACGACAATAAAAGTGGAATTTATATTGCCCAACATCTTACCAGTCAGCCTAATTTCTTCCACAACCCATAGCAAATCATCCCCCACAACATCAAAAAAATGTTCCGAAAACTTCGCTGTCCATCCATTCGGCCTCGAGCTTTTATCTTTCTTGAAGGAAGAGATCACAACCCGAAGTTCTTCCTTGGAAATCTCGCGATAGAGATACCTGTTTTCCTCATCTTTGACATGACGGGGAAAATAAGAAATCAATTTTAGAACATCACCCATCCTGATATGTTCAGGTTCTTTGAACAGGGTTTGAAATTATTCAACGCCAAGTGAGGCCAACCCCAAAAAACCTTGAACCTTATTCCCATTCATATTATTCAACTCCCATATGGTATTGAAATTTTTCCCGAAGTTGGCATATTTTTGAAAGAATTTGGTATTATGGTCCCCTGTCTTGAGCCAAAGATTTCAGCCTCCATGTCTTTTCTTGTTCAACCAGATACCTATGCCTTGTGGCTTCCAACAATCAACCTTTTTCCACATCAAAAGAGGTCCTCTAACCATCCTGATTGACTTCATAAAGTTGCTCCTGCTCAAGTTAGATATTCTTGAGATCCTTATCAATCTCCTTCCTTCGAGCCAGAACCCATCTCAAAACATTTTCTTTAAGTGAATGAAGAACAGAAACAAACTGCTGGCTGGCTGAGTCATTACTTGTCACCTGATAAGGTTTCCAATGTTCACGAACCAAATTCCGAAAATCCTCCACTCCAGACCACATCAGGTTATACTTGAAAGGAGCCCCAGGCTGCCCTCTTGTTGCCATCCTAATACACACTTGCAAATGTGAGCTAAGTCCTGCTCACTTAGTGTGCCCTTGGAGGCACAATGCCTAGGTTCAAAGCCCACGCTGTCACTTCGACTTGAACCTCTTCCGTCTAGGCTTACTCCTAGGGAAGCCAAGGGGGTAGACCCTAGTTACTATGTGAATTATTAGATGAATTCTAGGAGTTAATTTTAGTTTGTTAAAGGTGAGGGGAAACTAGCCTCTATGGCAAGCAACAATGCAAATGGAAATCTTTAGAATGAGAATCAAGCCTTTCCCTAAGTCAACTATTACTAGTGCCTAAGGTTGGGCAAGGGGTCGATTAGATTATACAATTAAAGGATTAAATACAACTTATACAAGAGATATTATTACAAGATGAAAGATATAAATTGAATATTGAAAGATATCTTACAATGAAAAGATAAACTAGATGATTATACAATGTACATAAAAGAAACTAAAGAATAGTTAGATAGTGAAACTTATAAATGAAATGATTGAAATATATCACACATGAAACTTTATGAAGAAAGAAAAACCATTTTAGGTACAATTACAAATATACAAAAAAGAAATTAGATTTTAGACCAATCACATAAAATGTCACAACGTAGATATTGCCTTGAAATGTTGATTGCTTTAAAATTACCCAAATGTATGAGAACTCAAATTGCCTTTAATGTGATTGTGAGACTTGAAATGAAAACTTGCTTGTAAATGAATCACACCACCATGAGATCGCTTGCAAAATGAAAATGAGATATTATGTTATGAGATTGCCTTGAAACATGTATTGCAAGTGTTGTGAATGTAGTGGGTGTAGCTTGAAATAAATTTTATGTGTCACTTTGATTAGGGAGATTAGGTGTGAATGATTGTGTCCTAGACTGTGTGACTACCCCAAAACCATTATTGTTCACACCAAAAGAGAGTGCTGGATGGTCAAAAAGTATGGCAACGAGGCCTACCCTAGCTTCGTAGGTCAAACCCAAAGTTTGCAAGGTACTCCACCTGGAGGACGCCAAGCGCCGTGAGATCGT
>ML781386.1:326465-342034 GCA_009831015.1 Picea engelmannii | reverse complement strand
CCAACTTAGGAAAGGCTATTGGGACACTTTTCCCACACTCTCTCATGACTTTTATGACTTTTACAAAATTCGGCAATTTTAATTATGCCAATTACATGCTGATTTTTGACTGACTTTGACTCCTCATGGACAAAGACCGAGCAAAACTTGTTCAAATGAGTTAAGACTTGGTCCAAGGGTGTAGGGGTGTATGAACCATTTGATTTGAGTACTCATACCCCTATACAAAATACCCAAGGACCATTTTTTTACATTTTACATCGAAAATAATTAAAAATCCCCAGTTTGCGGGAATTTTAATTATTTAAAAAATCCGATCAAAACTTAATGGAATTCCACGAGACTCAAGGACATGTCTAACATGGTCATTTACAAAATTCCTAGACCTTAGTTACATAGGTTTCGTCCACTAGAACGTCTTTCACTACTTTGGAGAAATTATTGTGAGGAGTGAAAAACTCAAGGGAAATTAATAAGGCTGAAAAGCCAAATTAATAACCTGAGGATAAAAAACACTTAAGGAAATGAACTCTCCTAATGAAGAAATCTTAATGCAACTGACTTAAACTATGATCCATGTAGACTTATTACATTATTATCCCACGCAGGGGAGCGGAAATTCCAATTACAACAAAATGCTGAAGGCCAAAACTGCCTTGTAGAACCAATAAGTCTTCAACTTGGTAGCACCATTAGGTGCATATCTTCATGGTACATGGAGTTGACCCCCTGGTTGAATAGGTGGTCAACACCTCCCACCTAATCCAATTCAAAAAATACTGGAAAGTGGTTAGAACAACGGATCTTACCTACCGAGGAACAATTAATACCAATGTCTTGAAGCAATGCGTAATGGATGATAAACCAGTCAAGCCTCTTAAGAATCCCATCAACGCCACTACGATTATTACTCCAAGTCGGATTAAGATGAGTGGGTTGGACATCAACCAAACCAATTGGCTCCAATTTGTCTATAAAGAAGTGGGCCAAAGTGTCTTCACGATATCGAGGGTAAAATTCAAATCCCCTCCAATAATTAGATTATTGGAGTGAAGAAAACCATACCCAAAAAGGAGATTCCAGAAGGTCTACCTATCGGCATAAGGTCCATAAAAATTGAGCAGCAAAAAAGCCAGTCCAACTCTTTGCAAGTAATCTCTGTACCGAGGCCTGAAGGAACAAAGAAACAATTTGTAAGCATACAATTTGACGATAGCCCCATAATGATCCCTCCCAAAGAACCAGTGGAGTCCAACCCTGTAAAGACCCAACCCGGAAACAATTTGTTCAAATTGGAAATAATAGGATCACAACGCCTCAGCGTCTGGCAAATCCAGAGAGACAAACCTCTTTAAGCAGAGTCTTTTGGCCCTCTCCCCCAGGCCCCTCATGTTTACAGACATGATTTTCATAGGAGAGCTTCCTTTGGGGCTGATCCCGCTTTAAGGACCCTAGAAATGAGTATCTGTCGACCCTGGGAGACTTCACGAGAGACTTTCTCGTGCTTCAGTGTAAATTTCCTCCCCACTTTAGATGGTAAGGATTCTTTAACTGCATCAAAGCCCAAACCCCTAAAGGGGAACCAACCCTTTAGAAGGAATTCGAGATTGCAAAAGATAAGGCTCTTGATCTGATGAAATTGAGAGAGAATTTGAAGAACAAGCTCGAGAGGAATCAACAGATTTATGAGGGGACTGATCATAATCCCTTGTAAGATCAACAACAAAAATACTATCATCACGGCGCAAAGGAACACAATTATCTGAATCCTTCGCCAAGGAAACACAGGGCCTTGACCCAATTCCCGAACCCACCTGACCATGGCTCGAGATATGAGCAGAGGAAGCCACAGGAGGATAGAGAGACTGAATAAACTTACTCGAGTGATGGAGAGAATTCACCCTTTTTGACCAAAGGGCGTCAATTCTGCTCCATTGAGAAGGCATAAGATCCATGTCGTCCCTGAACAAGTCCCTTGCGTTCCAAGACTCCTTGCCAGGAGCCACATCTTCGAAGGGAATAACAATATCCCCTACTTTAAATTTTGATTGGGACATCATCTTATCGACATCGCATGGTTCCAAAACAGGAGCTAGTCCGTCTCTGCTCGTGGATGGCACAAAAAGCTTCGAGAAAACCCTTGCCTCGTTTGGAAAAGAAGAGTTAACAAACAAAACTTTGATCTCCGCTTTTGGAGACCCCTGAAACGTTTTGGAGAACTTCTGGTCACAATCCACCATAATGTGACCCACCTGGTGACATTGTGAACATCGAAACAAAACATTTAAATAATCGTGAACTTGAGTAAAGGATCTATTTCCCAGCACTAACTCCACAGACTCATACAAACCCTATCTCTGGTCTAGCTCTACGAGTATTTGAGCCACAAACTTGAAATTGCTAGCCTTATAGCTCGAATTTGAAGCTATAAACTTCCCCAAAACATCACCAATTGCCTTAAGCCCCGAGTTTGACTAGAACTTGAGAAGAAGATTAGGGAGTTTTATCCATGTTGACATGCTTGACAAAGCTTCCTCTCGAGCATCGAAAAGAGGATGTCAATGTTAGTTTTTGTAGCTCGTAGGTACTTCTGCATTGGCGGTGCCCAACATGCAGAAGTGACCGAGCAAAAGTCTCTCTCTAGTGATTTGACTTTATAAAATGATTTTAATAGGTAAAAGTTAAGTTGGATCTTTTATTATTTAATAGGTAAAAGCGACTTTATAAAATTTGGGTCACTTAAGTGATTTAAGTGAACTCAATGAAAGAATAAGTCACATCCGCTGATCTTGTGGGGTGAGATTGAATCTCAACCATTGAGATCTAGGGTTAGGGCAGTTACTCATTAATGAGTAAATAAAAAGAGCTTGTGAGAGAGATGGGGTGCACTTTTCAAGGAGAGATTGAGAGGGAATGTGCAGAGACACACTTTCCAAGAGAGTTTGAGCTGAAAGGAAGAAGAGAAGGAGCAGCAAGAGGATTGGCATGCATTCCAAGGAGATTTGGAGGCATGCATCCCAAGGTAAGCAGCTGCATTTAATATTCAGTACAGTATGGATTTTAGAGCAGGCCGTACAACAGAGAAAATGCATAGAAATCGAGGCTGATCTCTTGCACAGATTTCAAGGTGTATTCATGGCTGAGTGAATCCGTACAATTTTGTACTGTTAGTATTTATGGCTGAGTAAATCCGTACAGGTCTGTACTGTTAGTACAGATCAGGCACAGAAACCAAGGTGATTGCTGTTGCTGTACATACTGTACAGTTCGTACAGCTGTATGGAAATCTGGGCACAGATTTCAAGAAAGGTTGTGGGCACAGTTTTCGAGGTTGAAATGTTGCTGGGTTGATGAGATAAGTACAGTTTATTCACTGCTGTAATATGTTGCTGTAAACTCTGAAATATTTTCTTGCAAGCTCAATAAGAAAGAATCTCTTCTCAGATGGTTTTCCCTTTGGGGTTTTTCCAGGGGCATTACCTAGAAATCTTTGTGTAAAATGTGTACTTGAATGCTCTCTATTGTTCATTTATTTCCACTACTGATTTTCAGATTGCTTAGTCATTTGTATTTCTGCTCATAGTTCCAGTTGAATGCATGTGTTAACTTGCATTATTGGTGAATGACTATCAGAGGTTTAAATCTTATTTTTTGACTAAGTGTTTGTCTAGTAAATTTAACAGTCAAGGCTTGACACAAAGAAGATTCTGGTACCAATACCAACGCCTTGATAGAATTTTGCCCACATCCTCCTTTGAGCGGAAGATGAAGCCAATCCAGCCCCATGACAACAAATGAAAAATCAGAACATATCCAAGAGACGAAACCCAGTTACCCTCCATCCACGAACCGAGAGGCTACGAACATTCTTCGACCACAAAATTTACCAACAATCGATTTCCCCTCTGGATCAACAATCTGACTAACCTGCAAATCTTCACCAATGACCAGAGCAACCCTTCCGCCATGGGATTTCACCACCTTTCGCAGCTTCCGAGTTGGATTCCCTCCAACAGAAGGAGGCGGACCCCCCTGTAATTCCTCAAGAAGAACCTTACTTCCAACGAATCCAAGAGATCCGATCCCTTCAGGGTTTTGTTGAGCTAACACATCCACACCTAGAGACAGAAGACTGGAAAATGACTTAGGTGAACCCGACTCTGGCGCACCATGCTTACACACATCCCCAACTGGACCCGTCCTTCGAGAGGCTTCCGGGAACCTTCCTGAGATCTTACAAAAACCAGCTGGAGGATCCACTTGCTGGACAGATCTGTCTGGATCCGGACATGAGTCGGATAGGGAAGCACCTGAAACATCAAACTGACCCCGCAAACTGACACATCCCACATACAGATCAAGATTCGGATTAATGACTGGATTAATGAAGATCATGTCCTCCGTCAGTGAGTTGTCCGAGTAATCCACAAGCTGTGATGGATCGTTCATTGTTAAGGGCCCTACGGCCACAAAGGTCCACCTGTCAACCTAACCCTAGGTCTAGTCTACAGAAAAATCTCAAGGTGTACATGTCTATATATATGGGTTATATTTGATAAGAATTCAGTAAAAAATTTAAGTATGATTAAAGTTCCACTGTGATATAAGTTTTATGTATGGTGGAATGAGGTTCTAAAGATATTTCCCATTTTTTAATCATCTAAAATTGATTGAAGTTCCATATCAATAAAAATTTCACTTCCTATATCACTAGATTCCATTAACTACAAACAATTGCTACATGATTAGATAGCTTTATCCCATGGTGGAGGTAGAGGGTTGAGGGCTCAACTCAAAGAAGAAAAAGTGGGGACAAAGAGGAATGAAACCAGTTGCAAGTAAGAGGAATGCTGACTATTAGAGGGAGTTGTAGCATGGGGAGAGAAGGTCGTGAGAGAATGGGATGAGATCTAAGTGAACTAAACAAAGAGAGGCTAGATGAGCTGGCTTGAAACTGCACCACAATAAGCTTTGCAAAGGTATGAAACATAGGAGAAGACGGTTCCCAATCAAACGAGCCAATCTAAGCCAAAACCAATTAACATGGGACAATAATGTGAGGTTTTTCAATATATATGTAAAAAGTAATTAAATTTTTAAAAAATACCAACACTTGAAACCACTAACACAACAATTACCAGCACTCAAAACCATACTACCAAGGCTCAACCAAATTTTGTTTGCGACAATTATTTATCACTGTGCAATTAATTTTACATCCAAAGTATTCACCTTTCTTGTTTAAGCAAAGTACGGATATTAGAAAGCTCTTAGTTTTTTAACTGTTATAATTATATTAGATATAAAATTAAGTAAAGGGAATGTTTTAAAGAGTTCCCAAAAGACAATTGGAATTGGGAATTACGAATGTGAGGGAGAGTTAGGGTGTAAGGCATCATACATTGAATTCTTTTGAAATGCATATGACTGTCAATCTCCTTCTCTGAAATTATAATTTCGTAGTTGTCCTTCCCTACAGTATTTTCCATGAATTATAACCTGGCCAAACCATTTAGAAAAACTCAGATCATTTCTCATGATTTGAGAAATGTAGGCCGTTATTGGTAAAATGGGTTATTTGTCAAGAAATGGAAAACATGTGCCAGAAACACTGTTTCTAACCTGTTTTCCATTTCTGAACGATTTATTCCCTAAACCTTGGCTCCCTGTTCCGTTTCTTGTAAGTTGTAACTAGGATATAAGTACCTCATTACAAAGTTTGAAAGATTTTCAGTAAGTAAAGGACTTAAATCGGGGAGAGGGGTTAACATTAGATGAATTTCAGTCATGGATTGTATGAAAGCTATTCCATCTTTCAAATCTAGCACTTAAACCTTTTTCTTGGGAAAATTTAAAAACACTCTTAGTAATTTGGCAAGATATTTATGTATTACTATTTGCTTCGTGTTTCAGCAATACAGCATTGAGTACTTAACCTAGATTTTAGCTGGGATGGAGATTTTTCTTATTTGCACAGGATCTGGTTCTGAAATTGATATAAACCTTTGTTAATCCACTAAACTTAACAATGGTGATATTCAGCTCAATTAGTTTTGCCTTGTTTAGAGTAATAACTGTCCTTTCTTTTTAATTGAAACTAGATTCTATTTATATCACTTTTTGTTGGGTAGAAAATGGCTACCTTAGTCGGATAACCTGACCATATAGATGATCATACAAGTAACATATGCAGTGATTTCCATCCAGTAGTCATCCAGATATTGTCCAGTAGATGGCCTGACACAAGGCTATTAGAGTTGACCCTGCAACTTAAAAGGAAAAATCTTGCTAAACAGGTTAACGGATGAGAACTTATAAGCTACTAGCTTATCAACAAAACTTCAGATTAGAGGCTTGCTTGTCAACGCAGGCTTTCTCTGCTCATCTTCTGCTACCTTCATTGTTGCCTTTCAAGGGAATTTTTATGAGCTGAGCTCTGAGATTTGTCATCTCGTTCTTGCTTCTCAACATTGTCAGCTTTGATGAAATGGTGTTTTCCAGAATTTCCACTGATTGAAGGATGTCTCAAGATTTTAGAATTTTCCTTCATTTTAATGTCTCCTCCACTGGATTTTTCTGTATAATTGTTTCATAGGTCTTCCTATCAATGGCCATTCTCAGAGCGATAAAGTTCACCAGAATCATGTGAATTTCACCCTTAATGCCTCCAAGATCCATATCCTCCTTTAGTTCTTTGGTAAGGTTATGGGGATGCCATTTTTGTAATCAGGGTGTGGTGGGAGGATGGTGTTGAGTTTTGGGTACCTTGGAAAGTGGTCCCCTTGTGTTTTTGAGTCTCCAAACACAAAGGGGGAAATATTTGACCCCCACCTTTTACTTTATGTTATAAGTCTCTTTGACTTTATAACATCATTAATGACAAAGTACTTTAAGTTATAAAGTCAATTTGATTTTATAAAGTCATTAATGAGGAAAAAGTGAACTATGGAAACTTAAGTGAAAAATGAGATTTAATCTCATCCATTCATTTTGGAGATTGGCTTAGATCTAATCTGGGCTACTGGTTTCTTAGGTTAGCCTAAGGATTAGGCTAAAGGAGGCAAAAGGGCAAATGAGAGATTCATTGTTCACTCTCGAGCTTAGAGTGAAGGAGGAGAAGAGAGTAAAACTTGGAGAGGCAAGGAGAGTGCAATATTGAGAGGAGAGGGGTGCTTGAGAGGCTGAGGTCGCCTTCTTGAGAGGAGAGGGCACAAGAAAGGAGCAAGGGTGCATCCAAGGAGAGGAGGCACACTTGCTATAGGAAAGGCACATCCAAAGTGGGGAGGCGCACTTGCTAGAGGGGGGGTGCACTTGTGTGAAGTGCACACCAAGCTAAGGAGAGGAGGTGCACTAAGTTTGGGCACAAAATCCAAGGCAAGGCAAGGCAAAGGTAAAGAAAAGGCAAAACAAGTTTGAGGGGGCGCACCAAGGCAAAGGGCGCATTCTTCAAAGGCTAGCAGACACAAGCAAAGAGGGGTGCATTTCTTTAAGAGAGGCACAAACTTCAAGAGGAACTCCATTGCTATGCTTGGGAGGAGCTAGCTTATGTATCAGGTTCTTCTTGTGTATCTCCTTATTGCTATTTTGCATGAGATCTCCATAATAAAATCTCTCTTACTGGTTTTCCCCATGGGGGTTTTTCCAGGGTCATGTTGACCAAAAACACTGGTGTTAAATTGGCATGGTTTGCTTATTTACTTTCAGCATGGTAGGTGTTAAAGATCCTAGAGGGTATTTTCTGTTTTGAAGTGTAATGAATGTGCTAACAATGGACAACAAAACTTCCTATTGAAACCCATTCAAAGAGAAGCTTCAAAGGGGCATTAAATCACCTAAGGGGCAGATTTAGAAGGCATAAAGTTCAGATTTGTTGGCTGTTTTGGACAGCAAGATAACAGTCCTAAAACAGTGAGAAAAACAGTTTGGAAGTACCTTGAAATTGGTGCCCAACAAGAGGTCACATGACAGGCCTATTGGGCAGCCTTTAGGAACCTCAAATTTTTTCATGGTATCAGAGCCTAAGGGCATGTGAGTTGGCTGATATAGTTGCAAACAGTTGGCAGATTTTTCACTTGTTGGGAAGCTTCATTTTCACACTTGAGTTTTGTGTGTTGGAGGCAGATTTGTGTTGTTTAGTGTTGCTCAGTTTTGCTTGCTCAGTTTAGCATCAGCTTAGCATTAGATGGAAGCCATGGTAGTGGCAGGTTTGAGGGTGGAGGATAGGCTAGCGGGGGCTGGGAATTGGTCTCTGTGGAAGGCCATGATAGTCTTGATTCTGGAGGAGGAAGAGCTATGGGATATTGTGGAGAATCCCGTAGTGGCTCCCACAAATGCTGTACTTTTGGCTGAGTTCCGTAAAAGGAACATCAGGGCCAAGAGGACTGTCTTTGATGCGATCAAGGACCATGTCATACCTCATGTGTTTGGTAAGGACTTCACATTTTAGATGTGGCAGTCCTTGTGTGGTCTTTACCAGAGCCCTAACCATAACTGAAAGATGGTGCTCCATGAGAAGTTAAGGGGCACCAAGATGACGAGGATAAATCCAGTTACCTCATTCCTTACGAGATTTTCTCAGATTCGTGATGAGTTGGCAGTGGTTGGCGAGATAGTAGATCCCTCAGAGTTGGTGAAGACAACCTTAAATGGCTTCTGCAACCTTGGGAGAGATTTGTACGAGGCATCATGGCTAGAGAGCATAGGCCCAGTTGGGAGAGGCTCTGGGATGACTTTGTGCAAGAGGAGCTTATAGTTGGCTTCGAATCTTCTAGTCAGCAGCAGGGTGACGATGGTGAGGAGGATCTTGCTCTTTTGGCAAAGGGAAAGAACAAGACCAAGCAAGGGCCCAAGGGTGGGGCAAAGCAACAACAGAGAGGAGGTGAGCGGTAGAGGGATATGAGCAAAGTGAGATGCTTTGCTCGTAACCAGATGGGGCACTGTGCTGGACAGTGTCCCAAGAAGAAGAAGAAGAAGCAGGGTGGTACTTTAGAGACAACAAAGGAGGTGTTTGCCTCTCAGTTTGAGAGGGAGTATTCCTTGATAGTTTGTTGTTCGACAGTTGAGTCACCATCCAACATCTGGTACATTGACAGTGGAGCATCGAGTCACATGTCAGGTGTGAGAGAGCACTTCACTGATCTCAGAGATACATAGATCAAGTTGGAGATAGTGCTTGGAGATGACACCATAGTCAGAGCGGCTGGGCATGGCACAGTTTCCTTTCAGAGGGAGTTGATGTCACCCTTGGTGTTCAGGGATGTATTGTATGTCCCGGGGTTGAAGAAGAATCTTATTTCAGTTTCCTCCATCCATGATAGGGGGTTTCAGGTGTCTTTCAGAGGGATAGATGTCCTCATTCACCCTAAGGGGTCCAATATCACTTATGGCATAGTGGTTGGGACACGAGAGGGGAACCTGTATAGATTTCTTTTTCAGCCTTTGTATGCTTTGGTGAGTAGCGACAATAGTAGTCAGTTATGTGAGCTATGGCATCAGAGGATGGCTCATTTGCATCATGGAGATCTGAGATCGCTGAGAGAGATTGTGACAGACTTGCCACAGTTCGGCATTGAGCATCAGGAGGTATGCAAAGGGTGTGCTCTTGGGAAGTACACCAAGACTGTTTTTCCCAATAGTGACAATAGATTAGTTAGGGTAGTAGACTTTATACACAAAGATGTGTGTGGGCCCATGTCACGAGTTTCCTTGGGTGGTCGAGAGTATTATGTTACTTTCATTGATGACCACTCCAGGAAGACCTAGATCTATTTCATGAAGACCAAGAGTGAGGTCTTCAAGAGGTTCCAAGAGTTCAAAGCTCTTGTGGAGAACCAGACAGGAAAGAAGATCAAGGTTTTGCGGTCAGACAATGGAGTTGAGTATACCTCCACGGAGTTTGCAGATTTCTGTACCCAACAGGGTATCAGAAGGTGGTTGACCGTTCCTTACACTCTGCAGCAGAATGGGGTTGCAAAGAAGAAGAACAAGGCCATAGTTGGTGTAGCAAGATCGATGCTGCATGATCAGGCATTGCCATTCTACTTGTGGGTAGAGGCTTGTAGTACTGCGGTATACTTGGAAAATAAGAGTTCCCATAGAGCTTTGGGGAGGAAGACTACTGATGAGGCCTTCACTGGGAGTAGGCCTGATGTTGAGCACTCACGCATATTTGGATGCTCGACATTCTCTCATGTCCCCTCAAAGAAGTGGACAAAGCTAGATCCCACAACAGAGGGAGGGATGCTAGTTGGATACTCAGAGGTCACTAAGGCCTACCAGATCTACATTCCAACACCGAGGAGAGTGGTGGTGCGGAGAGATGTTATATTCAAGGAGGATAGAGCCTTCAGGAGATCTCTCGAGTTGAGAGACAAAGTTGAAGAGGTCCCGTAGATTCAGAGTGATGCATCTCAGGGGACACATCCTCAGGTGTTGAGTACACTGAGTTCAGGGGTGATTGGTTCACTAGGGACAGTTTCAGGTTCACAGTTGCCGAGTATACAGATAGTTGGTGCAGGTGCTTTAGGGTCACAAACTACTATGCAGAGATCTATGCATGAGACTAAGAGGCATGGGGAGACTACTCCATGAGAGGTTACTTTAGGGAAGAAGAAACTGAGATGGTTTCAGGAGCCCCTGAAAGAAGCCAAGGAGTATGTTGGATAGCCTCAGAGATTGATGAGAGAGAGTAGGGCACCAGAGAGGTTTGGGTCCCACTTGGCTATGGTGATGAGCAAATAAGATTCAGAGGCCAGTTTTGATGAGCATGTTGCATTCTTACTCACCGTGTCCTTGCCAAGGGGCAAGGATGTCTACTTCAGGGACAAGTTGGGAGTGGTGAGTAACACTTTCCTTGGTAAGAGGTAGTGTTGAGTTTTGGGTACCTTGGAAAGTGGTCCCCTTGTGTTTGTGAGTCTTTAAACACAAAGGGGGAAATATTTGACCCTCACCTTTTACTTTATGTTATAAAGTCTCTTTGACTTTATAACATCATTAATGACAAAGTACTTTAAGTTATAAAGTCAATTTGATTTTATAAAGTCATCAATGAGGAAAAAGTGAACTATGGAAACTTAAGTGAAAAAAGAGATTTAATCTCATCCCTTCATTTTGGAGATTGGCTTAGATCTAATCTAGGCCACTGGGTTTCCTATGTTAGCCTAAGGATTAGGCTAAAGGAGGCAAAAGGGAAAATGAGAGATTTATTGTTCACTCTTGAGCTTAATAGTGAAGGAGGAGAAGAGAGAAAAACTTGGAGAGGCAAGGAGGGCGCACTCTTGAAAGGAGAGGGGCACTTGCGAGCTTCAGGTAGCCTTCTTGAGAGGAGAGGGCACAAGCAAGGAGCAAGGGCACATCCAAGGAGAGGAGAGGAGGTGCACTTGCTAGAGGAAGGGCGCATCCAAAGTGGGGAGGCGCACTTGTGTGAAGTGCACACCAAGCTACGGAGAGGAGGTGCACTAAGTTTGGGTGCAAACTCCAAGGCAAGGCAAGGCAAAGGCAAGGCAAAGCAAGTTTGAGGGGGCGGACCAAGGCAAAGGGCGCATTCTTCAAAGACTAGTAGGCACAAGAAAAGAGGGGCGCATTTCTTCAAGGGAGGTGCAAACTTCAAGAGGAACTCCATTGCCATGCTTGGGAGGAGCTAGCTTATGTATCAGGTTCTTCTTGTGTATTTCCTTATTGCTATTTTGCATTAGATCTCCATAATAAAATCTCTCTTACTGGTTTTCCTCATGGGGGTATTTCCAGGGTCATGTTGACCAAAAACACTTGTGTTAAATTGTCATGGTTTGCTTATTTACTTTCAGCATAGTAGGTGTTAAAGATCCTAGAGGGTATTTTCTGTTTTGAAGTGTAATGAATGTGCTAACAATGGACAGCAAAACTTCCTATTGAAACCCATTCAAAGAGAAGCTTCAAAGGGGCATTAAATCACTTCCTAAGGGGCAGATTTGGAGGGCATGAAGTTCAGATTTGTTGGCTATTTTGGACAGCAAGATAACAGTCCTAAAACAGTGAGAAACAGTTTGAAAGTACATTGAAATTGGTGCCCAACAAGAGGTCACATGACAGGCCTATTGGGCAGCCTTTAGGAACCTCAAATTTCTTCAGGTGGTTGGGTGCGGATTGCATCACACAAATCCACAGATATGTATTTATGTATAAAATATGTAAAAAATTAAAAACGATAATAAAATTTATGTAAAAGATAGAACTTATATCTCTTCATATGAAGATACCTTTTGTATCTTGCACAAGATTTGTGCTCGGTTTCTCCAAGTGCACCCATAGGTGGTTAATTTATAACCACACAATGTTATATTGTCAATAAAACTTAATCGACTCATATTAGATTGCTTAAAATATGAATTGGAACAAGGCCTTTAAGAATTACAGGCCAACTGATGGCCACAGGGGGCTCTGCCATAAACCTGTTTTAGATTTTCAGCTGAACAAAATCTTGAGAATGAAATTCAGGGAGATGACTTGGCTCTTCTGGCTTCGCAGTGTCTAGATAGTAGAGACCCTTTTGATTGAACCCAAGGAGGTCTTTTTTGCCGTGTCCTTCATCCTTGGGGGCCTGGGTCTTCTTGACTCTTGTTCACTCTGGTCACTCCAGGCAGTGACAGCACTCTCATTGGAGGTCGAGGCATAGAGCTGGCTGTGTTGCTCGAGAAAGGGAAGAGCACCTCTATATTTGGCCTTATAGCCCTCCTTCATGGTTCCTGAATGATAAATTCCTGACGCTCACCCTTGCTATCTTGGAGAATGAGAAGCTGCCTGAAAATGCCCATCCAGTTAATGATGGTTGGGGTCCCATTGTCCCAGATGCTGAGCCAGCTAATGGTGGTTGGGGGCATGCACCTAATCACAGAGGATCCTTATTTTGATGAGGGTCTGATCTTAATGACAACTTAAGTGATTTTTATGGATTTGTCTGAACACTTCTTTTTGTGCCTCAATGGCAAGACTTTATGGTTGTAACGTTTTTGTGCCAAGTGGCTTTTGAGAACTGTTGCTTTTTTATTGTGTTCCCAACTGGGTTCTATTCTTGTATGTGAGTACTTGCATCACTGTTTTGTGCTCATATCATAGAGACTTTGTCGTGGTCCAGATTTTCCTTTGTACTGTTGCTTTTCCACTGCCCTTCTAAGCTAATGTGCCTGAGGCTTTTGCCTTTTGGTAGCACTACCCTTACACTTGAGTGCAGTAACCTTGACTCTTGCTATTCCTCATACAACTTAATACCAACTTAGCAAAGGCTGTTCCAAGCTTGAATTATCAAGATCCTCTAACAAATTTACTTCCCAAAGATAACTGCTTGAAGAAGGTGCCATTACCTTATCTCTGATAATTATTGCAGCATTAGCAAAGCCTCTTTGCTAGGTGTTTCCTGTAACACTTGATATTACTACAAAAGCTGGTTCTTAAATCTCTTAATAAATCTAAGCCTGTTTGGAACCTCGATTGCAACTTCCAACCAGTAGGAAACCTCCCTTATTAATTATTGTGCCGAGAGTCTCGTTCGACAGCCTGGTGTGGGGGAGATGTGTCATGAGTGAGCGAGTGTAATGCTGACTTCGTGTTGGCCTTGCACATTAAAAGAAATATACTTCAATAATAACCAGCCTAAATTCCATGTTAACCCCAGATCTATCAAGCACATAGAGGGATGAAATCCCTCGAGATGCAAACCTTTCCACAAGTTTTTACACTGTCAAAAGGTTTGCACCTCAAGGAATTTGATCCCTCTCAGTGGTTGATAGATTTGGGGTTAAGATGGATCTAGGCTGGTATTAATATGTTAATAACAATCATTAAGTCCCCTTCCACAAAGAATTTTATTTCTGAGATCCTTACTAAAGCTTAGATCCTTTGACTAATCCATCCAGTTTTCCTTTGTCGTTGGAAGCTAACCCTGAGCTCTCACGATATACCCATCCAATCTTGGCCACATTATCCCTCAAATGTCACTTGCTCCTGGTTTGGTCAGGCTTGCTTTTGAATGTATTTGTTATTAACCTCACTATGCCTATTAGGAGTTCACTAGAAGCTCACGCTGCCTAGAAGATTATGCTAATACAACCAGGAAGGAGTTAATCTCTACTCTTAGACAGTTGCACTAAAAAACAACAACATGAACATGTGCAGCTCAATCTATTATGGAAATCAGTTTTGTGTTGGTAACAAGCTATTGTCTTTATTTGGTGCAACTTATTAACAAAGATAACAATTCTTAGAAGGCATCACTTGTTTAAGCAGCAATTTTCTATTAGCAATCTGAGAGCAACACAGCAAGACCAAACATAAAGAACATGTGTCTTCCTTGTCATAGGCAAAACCTTTTCTTTTCCCTTTGTTATGGGCAAGTGAAGAGCCTCAACGTTTCATGTCTACTGAATATCTCCTGTTGCCTCTTGGCTGTGCATAGAAATTTCATGAATTGGGCAATTAATGCAAAATCAGTAATTTCACCTCACCCTTGAGGTTTCTGTTGATATTATGGTAGATGCGGGAGGTATTTACCTCCACGTGTAAACCTAACGAGAATAGAATATTCCAGGAAGCAAGAAGAAACCCTAATGAGTTGGCTAATAACCCTAGAAGACAAGTCGGCTCAAGAGGATAATTTGTATTAGGTTATTAGCCTCCAAGAGAAGAAGTCGGCCAGAAGAAATATTATATACTAAGTAAATAGGCACCCAGAATGAGAAGTCGGCCCAGGCAGTTAGCCAGAATTAGTATAAATACAGGAGGCCAATCTTCATTCTGGCAGGCATTCTCAGAACTGCAGAGCTCACTTGTGCGCACTGCAGTTAGACAGTTTGTGCGCAAGTTTGGAGGAGAAGCTGCCGTTGCAGCTGCTGCAGCTAGCAGATTACGTTTTGGCTTGGACTATCTCTTGGTTATGGTTTGGACTATCTGATCAACTCTTGTTTGGTGCGCTATCCTTGGAGAAAGGTGCACTACCCTTTGTTTGGCTATCTAGCCTAGGGTTTGCTTCCAGAGTGATTCCCTGTCAAGGTTAAGGTCCTCAGAGGGTGGCTTTGGCCTATGGTTGGGTGACAATAGTGATATTGTCTATGGTAAAACGAGCACATCCATCATATTCTAACAGGTTATGGGCCCACACCTCCTTCATTCAGTCTAACCACTGGAAGGGAGGATAGCCATAAGGATATTAACCTCGTTGAAGAATTGCCGCTAGGGTTTATAGCAGGAGTAGTCACCAAAGCACTGCCGCTAGGGTTACTAGCAGGTGCAGTTGTAGAAACCCTAACCCTCTCGTTGAGGCACCTTAAGTGAAGGGATTGACCTAATTTCCGGATAGACCAGTGCGCCCTAGCCTAGCGCATCTCCTGGTACTCTTAGCAAGCCAATACTTCAAGTTTGAGTTTTTGGTCAAATCTAGGGTTGACCAAGTCAAAGCAGCCATGACTTACTCTATGAAGTCAGAAAACAAGTTAGATGGAGATTCTAACTTCAGAGCGTGGAAGACAAGGATTGACCTCATCCTTGCCAAGAATAAAGTGCTGGATATCGTGAAAGGAAAGATCGTGGAACCAGAGTTT
>ML781386.1:286514-302825 GCA_009831015.1 Picea engelmannii | reverse complement strand
GCCTAGGTTAAGTGATGTCAACGGAGAATTAGGTCGGGAAAGGTATATAGAGAGGAATTTGACCTAATTCCTCATTATGCATGATTATGATTTGATGTTGAGAGCTTCCAGAGGAGGAAGAGAGCCGACCTTGTTGTTTTGTGTATTTCTGGAGGAAACCACCACCCTTGATCGGTTTCGGTGTTGAGAGACACACCCTAGCCTATCGGAGATAACATCCAGGTATTTCATCGTACATTTCAGGAGCATTCAGTGAGGAGGGCGCAAGCTATTGGAGAGATTCACAGATCTGCAGTAGACCGTGGTCCCGATTGCAGATCTATTCCGACCTAGTGGAGAGCTAGCCAGGGCGCTTCCATTGAGCCAGTTTTCATCAGATTCCGACGGTGGAATCTTGCAGAGCGACCCATACAGTTGTTTAGGGCGCATGCATTCCGGACAGGTATTTGGCTTTGCATGTAGGGGTTTCCCATCAGATCCGGCCAAATCCTTCCAACCCATTTGACTACGGGACGAGGCGATCGTTTTGAGCTACATAGCGGCAGATTCCGACGGTGGAATCCATTGGGGCGCATTCAGTGCCCAAGGAGGGGCGCAAACCCCCTCAGGGGTCCGGATCTAGTGCCGTAGAGGTCCGTTCGGGGTGCCGTCAGACATTATTTCCAGTGCAGCAGCCAGGGCGCATTGATTGGAGCAGCTTTGAGGACATTTTGACGGTGGAGTTTTGAGATCGAGTTTTCCAGCTAATAGCGGTCACCGTGCTCATCCGGGATCGTTCATTTTGGTCATTCTATCCGTGCATGCAGCAGATCTGCTGCCTTCTTGCGGACACGGGTATTTCTTTGCTATTTGATTGTATTCCAGTACAGATCCATGCGATCTGACTGACGTTTAGTTTATATATTTCAGTAGGCGATTTGTATTCCCACGCATGCACTGTTATTATTCATAATATTGACTTGTTGACCTTATATGCTATTGCATGCGTCATTTTATGATTGTAAGACCTTTGTTATGCTACATGCAACTATAATAACCTATATGCAACCATAATAACTGACATGCAAACACTATAAACAAAGATCATCTACATCAAACCCTAAAACGCATCCAGAAACCCCCAGTATATCAGATCTGCATGTTAGAGTAGTAAGATCGTAGCAAATATCTTGATCAGCTGGATCAGGGATATTTCATTCTGATCTACGGGTAATTATAGATTCAAATTTTCAGGATTGTGTTCAGTGTAGTTACTGTTGTTTTGGAAGGGGGAAGCAAACACACTTATAACATAAAAAAAAATCATTGACATGAAACTGAAGAAAATTGGTAGAACCTTTTAAAGGAAACATGTCTATGTTATGATAAGTAATATCCATTTTAGATGGGGTGTCCTAGGGCTTATTTTGCCAAAAGAAGGTACAGGATCCAAAATTAGGAGTGTGGGATAGGCTGAAGATACATCGTTTTCTTTAGCAACCAATTTTAAAACAAGGTTTGTACTATAAATTCATGCTATTATGCAATACATAATCAATGGAATTTAGTGGGGAATTCTTCTCTTGTGTTCTGTATTATGCATTTGTGATTTGAAATCAACCATGGCATTGGAGCAAAATCATGAGCTTGTGAGGAGGATTTTGAGCTCAAGGGGGATGCAGGCCAATGACAGAGAGCACCAAATCAAGCAGAAGAGAAATGTGGAAGCTTCTGTTTAGTGAGAATTCTGGTGTAGGCTCTTGTACGTTGTGGTGAACCAAGCCAGTTCACCTGGTAAATACCCAATGTAGGTAGGACAACAGGTTATAATCCATAAAGGATAATATATTAAATAATAATGTATATGAATATGAGATGATGAGTACAATAAGAATGAGGGCCTTATATACCCACACAGGGGTGCCCTTTCGTGAAGAGACATGACCTTTCACTGGGAAGGTCTCTCTTCATTATTATTCATTAACTATTTATGATGTATTTATACTTATTATTATATATTATGTTCATAACATTGCCTTCCCCTTAAAAAATGCTTTGTCGTCAAAGCATACTTATGAAAGACTTATCTCTTGCTCTGGCTTGTAATATCGTCTCCTTATTCTTTATTCCTGAATTAGTGATCGTTGAGGACTTGAAACGATAGGATCTTCTAAGCGCTGAGTAGAACCGTTGAACTGTAAGGGAGTCCGCCCACCCTAAATCGATCTTCTGCAAAACTAGGCTTTTATAGGGTTCTTGTAGAAAACTTGATGTATTTCGACTCCCTTGATAACTTCTACCTTGAGCATCATTTGTAATGGAGGTAATAATTTTTGACATATCTGCCATTTGTTTCTGTGGATACCTTGACTGGTTGAAGTATCGATTTTTGTGATTAGGATGTCTATAAGGCATCCTTGCAATCTGATCTTCACTTCGTAGTACCTCCCACAAATGCTGCACTTTTGGCTGAGTTCCGTAAAAGGAACATTAGGGCCAAGAGGACTGTCCTTGATGCGGTCAAGGACCATGTCATACCTCATGTGTTTGGTAAGGACTTCATATTTTAGGTGTGGCAGTCCTTGTGTGGTCCTTACCAGAGACCTAACTAGAACCGAAAGATGATGCTCCAGGAGAAGTTAAGGGGCACCAAGATGACGAAGATAGATATAGTTACCTTATTCCTCACAATATTTTCTCAAATTCGTGA
This sequence comes from Picea engelmannii, assembly GCA_009831015.1. NCBI lineage: Eukaryota > Viridiplantae > Streptophyta > Pinopsida > Pinales > Pinaceae > Picea > Picea engelmannii. The sequence continues at coordinate 300,136 of ML781386.1, read as the reverse complement.
TGAGTTGGCAGTGGTTCGCGAGATAGTAGATCTTTCAGAGTTGGTGAGGACAACCTTAAATGGCTTCTCCAAACCTTGGGAGAGATTTGTACGAGGCATCATGGCTAGAGAGCATAGGCCCAGTTGGGAGAGGCGCTGGGATGACTTTGTGCAGGAGGAGCTTAGAGTTGGCTCCAAATCTTCTAGTCAGCAGCAGGGTGAGGATCAACATCGCTTTTCTCGAAGCCCATATGAAGCAAGTGTCAATACGTGAATACCAAGCTCGGGGAGCTTGCTTCAGATCATAAAGTGCCTTTCTCAAAAGGCACACATGAGTCTCCCTCTCACTCACCTCAAACCCCTGTGGCTGCTCAATGTACACCTCCTCATCTATAAAGCCATTCAGAAATGCAGTCTTCACATCCATCTGATGAATGCTCCAATGCATCTCTGCCACTATGGCAATAATAATCCTGATCAAGGTGTATCTCGCAACTTGTGCAAATGTCTCATCATAATCAACTCCCTCTATCTGAGAGAAGCCTCACGCCACAAAACGAGCCTTGTGTTTCTCTATGCTGCCATCTGCAACATACTTGGTTTTGTATAACCACCTAGAAGTCACAACTGACTTCCCCACTAGCCTCAGAACCACCTCCCAAACATTGTTGCACACAATGGAGTCATACTCCTCCAGCATGGCCTCTCTCCAGACCTGCTGGTCCACTGCCTGCGCAAATGTCTGTGGCTTAGTATCTGTGATACTTGTTACTAAAGACAAATATGATCCAAGTCTCACTGGAGGTCTACTCTCTTTGATTTGGCTCTTGGGCTCCCCTACGTTCTCCTTGTCCTCCTTTAGGGTCTCCTGAAACCATCTAGGTCTCCTCTTCCCTGAAGCGGTCAATGGAGAAGTAAGGTCTCTTTGCCCAAGAGTAACTGCCTCAGGTCTAGTCTTAACACTCTAAGATCCTGAAGCCTCTGCCCCCTCTGGCTGAACACCCTCTGACTATGACCCTGAAGTTGTGCATGGTGACCCTGTCACCCCTGATACTGGCGTACCGGAAACCTGAGGCTGTGCTCCCTCTGAGACATCAATCGGTGCCTCTGCATCATCCTCCACACTAACTCTCGACTCAAGAGATCTCTGAAAAACCCTATCCTTCTCAAATCTGACATCTCTTCTCACCACCACTCTCCTAAGTGATGGAATATAGATATGGTAGGCTTTGGACACCTCTGAGTATCCAACTAGAATCCCTTGCTGGCCTGTGGGGTCAAGCTTTGTGCTCTTCTCTGAGGGGACATGAGAATAGGTCAAGCACCCAAAGATCCTGATGTGCTCGACATCGGGCCTCCTACCAGTGAAGGCCTCCTCGTGAGTCATCTTCCCCAATATCCTGTGGGGACTCCTGTTCTGTAGGTAAATTGCAGTAGCATTCGCCTCTGCCCATAGGTAAAGAGGCAAACTTTGATCGTGCAACATGGATCTCATTGCATTGGTGATAGCCTGGTTCTTCCTCTTGGCAACCCCGTTCTGCTGGGGGTTGTAGGGTACGGTCATTTGGCTTCTGATCCCATGTTGGGCACAAAAGTCTATGAACTGAGTGGAGGAATACTCTCCTCCGTTATCCAACCGCAAGACCTTGATCCTCTTTCCAAATTGGTTCTCCACAAGAGCTCTGAACTCTTGGAACCTCTTGAAGACCTCACTCTTGGTCTTCAGGAAATAGATCCAGGTCTTCCTTGAGTATTCATCAATGAATGTGAGATAATACTCACAACCACTCAAGGACTTCCGAGACATGGTCTCACACACATTCGTGTGTACTAAATCCAGTATCCTATCTGACTTGGTGTCATTGCTGGGGAACGAGGCCTTGGTAAACTTACCAAGCACACACCCTCTGCAAACATCTTGATGCTCTGTACTGATTTGTGGTACTCCGATCACAACCTCTCTCATTCCTCCAAGAGCTCCATGATGTAGATGGGCCATCCTACGATGCCATAACTCACATGTCTGTCTGTTGCTGTCGTTGCTCACTGCCAATGCATGAAGAGGCTGAAAAAGCAATTTGAATAGTTTCCCATCCCTCACTCCAATCACTTGTCCCGAGGAAAGCGAGGACCCCTTAGGGTGTATGAAGACCTCGATCCCTCTGAAGGACACCTCAAGACCTCTATCCTGGAGGGTAGAAATTGAAATCAAATTCTTCTTCAGCCCAGGGACATAGAGAATGTCCCTGAACAATATAGGTGGTGTTGACTGCCCATTTAGCACTGGTGGTCAACTCATGTGCCATGAAGAGATGCATCGTCATATGCCATGTTGTTGAAGACTTTTGGTCCTACAAGTCAGTGTTTGGCCCCAACACTTTATTTTGTAACTGGAATTTCCGCACCCCTGCGTGGGTTAATAATGTAATAGGTCTGCATGAGTCATGTCTAGGTTAGTTACCTTGGGATCGATTCACTGGGAGAGTTTCTTTCACCGAGGGTTTTTTATCCTCAGGTTATCAGTTGGGCTTTTCAGCCTTACTGATTTCCCTTGAGTTTTTTCCTCACACTTGCAATAAGTCCTCCAAAGTGGTGAACGACGTTCTAGTGGGCTTATGTTTTGGTAACTATTTTAGGGAATCATTGGAAATGACCATGCAAGACATCTTAGAAAGTTTCGCGGAATTTCGTCAAGTCTAGATTAGTTTTTTGTAATTAATTAATTTTTAATTAAATTTCCTTAAGTTTGGAGATTTAATTATTTTTGAGCAATAATTGTAAAACCTAGTTCCTTGGACTTTTAATAGGGGTATTTGTGCTCAAAAGAAATGGAATAGCACCCCCTACATCCATGGACCTAGTTTCAGCTTAGTCGGACAACTTTAGCCATGGGTTTGTCCACCCGGAGTGTCAGTCAGTCTAAAACAACAATTTTAATTGCTAAAGTCCAAACATGGCAAAAATGTAAAATTGTAATAATGAGTTTAGAGGATATAAAATGATGGAATAAAGGTTAGAGAGAGCCTCCCTAAGCATAACATGACCCTCCCAACCTTTTCCAACCTATTCTAACCCCTTTCCTACACGCAGGATTGACGATTTTTCTTGGTGGTGGATGTTGTGACTTAAATGGGCCCCCCTCTCATGAGTTATGACTCCCTTTAACCCCCACATCACCTCCTAGGGTGATCCCACTCATTTTTTCTCATTAATCCCCCTCCATTCCTTCAATTTCGCCCTTTTTTTGTGCCCGCCAAGAGGAGTTACGCCCCCCTCTATCTAGAAACTCCACAAATGATTTTTTAAAAATTATTTGAGACCTCTCACCTTCCTTGGCATCAATCCCAAGGCCTCCCACACCTCTTTGCTTGATCCCAACACCTCCTACATTTTTCTACACCCTAGATTTAGTTTTCAAACCCTAGATGGTGTGCCCTAGCCTTGAGATCTACTCATTTGCTTGGTGGTGGACACTTGGCTTAGATCCAAGAGAGGTAGGTTTGCCTCTCCAAGTATAAATAGATCTCCTTCCTCACTCCCAACTCACCATATCTTGAGCTATTGTTATGCCACTTGATTTTACACACTCTCTCTCTCTCTTTTCCATCCATTTTCATTTTCTTCTCTAGGGTTTTGGAGCAAGTATTTCTCCAACATCCCTCTTCTTGAAGCAATAATAAAGGAAACTTTGGAGGATTTTGGGAAGATCTACAAGTATTTTGGATCTTACAACATATGAGGTGAGATTGTTTTAATTTGATATAATGCATGTATGAATGGATCTTAGGTAAAGTATTTTAGTTAAGTAGGTTTTGCAAAGAGTATTCTTGTGAATCTATATATGTGGTTAGCTAGATAAGGTGCAAGTATTTCAATTATTAGTTTAACCCTCCATATTATCCATTGTATGCATGCTATTGTGTTGAGTTTTTGCAGGTTGAATCTCAAGGGTTTCATTAGATGTGCCTTGAGCAAAAGTCTATTCTCTGAGGCTCACATACACTCCAAGCAAGCTTCTAGTATTGCTTCCTCTTCTTATATTTCTGTTGCAGCCCATATTTCAGCTAGCATACTCAGTCTCATGGTCATCAAAAATTAAATCTTTTTCATAAAATTTCTAAAGAAAAATTTTGCCCTAAAAAGGCAAAGTTTTTCCAAGTTTGTGTAGTTGTGTGTAGCCTTTCTAGCGAGGGAAACCTTGCTGGTTTTGCAGGTATCAGATCTGGTTAAGAGGAGTCTTGGCTGCCCCAAAGACATCCACACAACACTAAAGGGCCCTCCAATGGGTTTGGTAGCTATCTCTCAACCCCCCTTTTTCATTTTCTAGCATTTTTATACATTTTTCCTCCTTTTTCCTTGTTTGTTGAAACTCATAGTGTAGGAGGAGAATTGGTACAGCCTCTTCCCATTTGTAAGCTCTTGGGTAGGTAGGACGTGGCTTAGATCTAGCTCTTCTTCATTTTTTTGAGCCTTCTTTGAGGTAGGACGTGGGTATCTTGATTGCTTGTTTGCTTTCTTGCTTCCATTAGTTATTGCTTGCTTCTATATACATCATTGTGATATAACTTAAACAAAACAAATAATCACCTACCTAGTTGGGAGAGGAATACCCCAAATAGGTTAGGTTAATCTTCAATGTGTCATGAATCTAAGTGCATAATTTTTTGATATTTATGTTCTAGATCTAAATCAAACACCTAATAACTACTTAGCATAAGCCTATTGGGCCTCTTGATCAACTAAAGTTAGATCTCATGCATGCTTAGTTCTTTCAAGTTCTTATCTTTATGTTCATGCTTAGATCTTAAATCTTCAATATTTTAAAGCTCTAGAATTTGATGGTTTATTTCTTCATTGCCTAGATCATTGATGTGATTGGCCATATGCTTAAAAGTAACTTGTTTCTAAGTGGTTAAGTAAGCAACACATCTCTCTTTCTTTACACACTTAATGCTCTCATTTTTAATGCTATCATATGTGGTATAAGTGTGGCTAATCTATTGCTTGGCAAGTTGTCCTTGCCCTCATTTGTTATTTTTTTTTACAAGCTATCTAATTGTGCATCTAGTAACTTGCGTTCACATAGCATATATGTGTTAATGCCTTTAAATTTATAAGTTTAAACAACACAACTTTAAGGCCAAAGTGAGTTTCGGCCAAGTCACTAAATCACACATTAAAAGTGTCATAAAACTCTCAAAACACTCTGAAAATCACCTAAAAGTCTACCTAATCATTATATATACTTAATAGACTATTTAGGGTACCTTAGACCACCATCTTCACCATCTAAAACGGGGCTTGAGGAAAACAACGGAGGGTAGTGGCAGGGGACTGCCACGTGGCGCACCAGGTGTGTGTCCTCTCCGGGAAGTACTCTTGCTTTGGGCTGACTGGTTCTGCTAGGGTTGGCCTCGTTGCCATACTATCTTGAGCGTCCAGTAGTTATTTGGCAATAGGAGGAGGATGAGGCTTCGGTGAAAGCTAATTAAATCTTTGATAAATCTTAAGAAAGCCTAATAATTAAACCCTAGACCACACCTAATAGAATACTTGGGGGATTTAATAATTAAGAGTGTAGATCATCTTTGATAATCTTAACAACATTTGTGCTAAGCCTTTTAAATCTTCTTAAATTGTTGTTGATATTGCTCATGATGATGTATTGATGATGATCTCATAATTGTGATGAATTGTTGATATGATGCTTTAATTCTTTGATATCCTGCACAAACACAAATAGATAATTGGTTAGCTTGTTGTTGTAATCTATCATTCTTTAAATTGTAAATCTTGTAAGTGATTGTATATGATATTCTATAATTGGATTCATTCTTTTGTAAGTAACTTGTAAATCTTTGTAACGAACAACCCCTTTAACATAGTTGACCCCTTGCCCAATCTTTAGGCACTAGTCTTAGTTGACCTAGGGAAAAGGCTTGCTTTTCATGCTAACCATTGCATCTTGCATGGTTGCCTTAGCATCTTAGGATTAGAATCCCCTCTAACCTTAACAAATTAAAATTAACTCCTAGAACCTAACTCTAACACATCTAGTAACTAAGGTCTACCCCCTTTGGCTTCCCTAGGGGTAAGCCTAGACAGAAGAGGTTCCGGTCAAAGTGACAGCGTGGGCTGTGAACCTAGGCATTGTGCCTCCAAGGACACACTAAGTGAGCCAGACTTAGCTCACGTTTGCAAGTGTGTATAAGGACGGCAACAGGTGGCATGCCATCTCTCCGAAAAGTAACAATGCCAATCCCAACAACTTTGACCAAGGAGTCATCTTCGAGGGCAATCTCCATCCTGACCTCTGTATCTCTGAGATTAGTCAAGTGCTCTCTGATTCCAATCATATGGCTCAAAGCCCTGCTATCAATATACCAAATACTGCGTGCTGTCTCAATTGAAGTGCAGCATATGAGAAAAGCACACTCTCTCTCTAACAAAGTCTGAAACTCTGCCTCCTCTACTATAGCTGCGGTACCACCCCTCTTCTTCTTCCTATTGGGACACTGTCCAAGCATAGTGCCCCAACTTCTTACAAACAAAACACTTCACTTTGCTCATATCTCTCTTCTGACCACTGCTGCTCTCTCCTCTCTGTGGTGGGGCTCCAAACTTGGGACCCTGTTGACCTCTCCGACCGGCCTTCTTCTTGCCCTTTGTCCAAAGAGCAAGATCCTCATCACCTGCATTGTTTGCTGTTGTCCAAAAGCCTCTGAGACAAGTCTAGTCTCCTCCTGAACGAAATCATCCCACATCCTCTCCCATGTGGGCATGACCTCCCTGGCAACAATGCCACGAACGGATGGACCCTATGGTTTGGTAAAGCTGTTTAAGGCTGTCCTCACCATAGAATCTAGGTCCACCACCTCTTCAACGGCTCCAAGCTCGTCTCTGATCTGGGTGTATCGACCAAGGAAAGAAGTCACCGACTCACTCTTGAGCATGTGAATGCTCCTGAGTTGATCATGAAGAACCATCTTCCGATTCTCATTAGAGCTCTCATAAAGCTTGCATAGAGGTGCCCACATCTCAAATGCCCAAGATTTCCTTGTCAAGTGGGGAATGATGTGATCCCGCACTGCATCACATATCGTCCTCTTTGCCTTGTTGTTCCTCTTCTTGAACTCTGCTAACAAGACGGGAGCAATAGCAGGGGGAACAAGAACAACTGCCTGAACTATATCCCATAGTTCGAGGTCCTACAAGACAAAGACAATCCTGGCTTTCCAAGGTGACCAGTTGCTAGCTCCAGCTATCCTATCCTCCACACGCATCTGAGATGTTGACATCACTGCCGACTGCACTCAAACTGATGCTGCAACTGCAAAGGAACGCTGCCTAACTCTTGTCAACATAGGTGTGAAAAGAGGCAAACGAACACCGACCTCACTCCTAGCAATATAGGTGTGAAAAGAGGTCGTGAAAAATCAGCCTCACTCCTACCACGTAGGTGTGAGAAGAGACTGATGAGAATGTCCACAAACTGCTCTACAACCCTCCACAAAAAATATGCCAACAAGCTGCCACTAAACTTGGTCAATGGCTATCCACAAAATCTGCCCAAAAGGTGCCTAAAACAGTCCCTCAATATGCTGTCCAAAACTTAGCAAAAATCAGCCACCAAGATCTGATACCATGAAGATTTTACAGGTCCTATCAAACTACCAACTAGGTCTGTCTTTGACCTCAAGTTGGCTCTAAGTTTCAATTGTCAAACAAGGGTTTGCTGCTGTTTTATAACAACAAACAGTTCAGGAACTTCTTTGCTGATTTGTTATGGTTACATAGGACATTTAGGTGCTCTAGCATGTAGTTTTTGTCACCAAGAGGTTAGCACATGCATACCAAAATATATGTAACACACCTAGAGATTGTTACTGCTGAAAATATTGTAGTTCTAAACTCTAACATACATGAAAATGAACACAGGTATTTTTGGTCAACATTACCTTGGATAAAACCCCCTCGGGGAAAACCAGTTTGGAATATGAGTGTATATATAGGGATAATAAAAGGTGGAATACAACAAGTACAATAAACAAAAGAACCTGATACAATAATAGCTTGATCCAAGCTGCAATACAAGCCCAACTGAAGCAAGTGTGCCCTAGGAAGGTGCACCCTCCAAAAATGCTGTCAAGACCACTGAACTGGAGCTCTTTGCCAACTAGAAGCTCTGATGGAGAAACCCTCCCACAGTACTCTGATAATGAGCTGTAGCTTCCCACTGAAACAAACCTCACTGCAATCTGAGCTCTGAAAGTCCTCCCTGTTGATGATGTGCCCTCCTCCAAGCAAGAACCTCTCCACTACATAAATGAGGACCTAAGCTTACTGGCTGCCTCCATGGATAGAAGCGCCGAAGCTTTCCTCAACCATAGCCTCAAACCTCATTCTCATGTTCTCTCTAAAACTCTCCAAGTGAACAAATGAGTGAATGAGCTCCTCCTTGCCCTTTGCGCCCTTCTTGAACCTCCATAAGGAAACATAAAGAATGGACGGTTGAGATCATCCAATCTCATGTCCAATCAATGGTTGAGATCATCCCATAATAATCTCAGTCTCAAACCCACTTTGGGTTAAGTTCCCTAAGTTCACTTTATGTCTCCTAATTCACCCACAAAGTGAATTAATAGTCATTTAGGCTAAAATGACCAAATTTCACTTTTGACTTAAATCTCCTAAGTCAAAGTGAAATTAGACATAAAGTACAAGGCACAAAGTACATAGTACTTTCCACATGTGTTTAGGAGCTCACAAACACATGGGGAACACTTCCCAAGGTACATAATCTCAACAATGTCCCATCGGTATTCTCCTCTCCTGGAACTCCAAGCTGAAATACCTGTAATGGCTGGACCTACTACCATGAATAGTATTTTGCATAGGCCTCCAACTGAAGTCATGGCTTGAAAATCCACTACCATACTCGATCACGAATATCAGAGAAGGAAGTTCGTCTTGATCACTGGCAATAACTTCGGGCTGCTGATGGACTCTAAACATGTCTCCATTGGATGGCTTTGTCACATGTGCTTTCCCATGCTCCGAAGAGATCGCAAAGAAGTGCGTGAACTCCGCTAATTGGACAAATGCTGCACACCCACTATCTACCCACTGTGCCCTCGATATACCTGTGATGTATTCTATCAACATGGTCTCCCACTCTCTACTCATAGCACTGATTTGCATGGTGCTAACACAAAAATCCCCTTGACTGCCTCTAATAAGCCAGACAATCATACGCTGCACAAACTCGGTCAACTCCTTAGAAGACCACTCCTCCACACATCCAATCCTAAGCATCTCAAGAGTAAATTCCGAAAGGCGAAAACTGGCCATCTCATCTGTATGCGATGCCGAGCTGTCAAACTCTGCAATCATAGGGGTCCCAAGCTAACCTCCGCGAGGAACCATCATGCTGACACTGCACCTCTCTGGTCATAACCGTCTGATCACCATGCTCAAACTGCGCTCTCTTCTCTTGGACCCCCAAGCAGAAATCCCTGAAAGGATTGAACTCACTGTCCTGGATCATGTCTCGCCCAAGCATCTCAGTGAAGTCAAAGTCTACCAATCCTTGGATAGACTCGATCTTGGGTATCGTGAAGGAAAAGCTACCTCGTTCTATAGGAAAAATATCAACAACTCCTCTCACAATATCCTCACAAAGACAAAGCCCAATCACTGACACGACCCTGTCAATCATCCTCATCATCTGAAGCTGTCTATCACTCCGATGGATGTCAGGATCCCACCATGAAATTGAAAGTCCACCACTCCCAATGCCTGCTGCAATCTCTGTGAACCACTCCAATAGAGTCTGAATCTCCTCCCGTGCACTTTGTGCACTGATCATTGTGCATTGTCATGACCACAATGCCACATGTCTCATCAAACTGACTCGGGTGAACCTCCCATGTCCTGCTGTACATAATGAGGGCATCAAATAATAACAATAGATGCCTTTGCCACTGCCTGCAAGATTGGAGAGTGACTAGTGCGTTTGTCAACCCCAAGGGCATGACCAAGAAATCATAATGAAATCTAGAAGCAGACCTGTGACTATCCTGCTCCCTGACCCTCATCTGATGATATCCCAGATGTAGACTTATCATCAAGGGATATGCTGTTCCCCGAGGCTCACCGATCCTGGGTAACCTCAACTCAATGTTATGCTCGAGGACTTTGTTAGGAGGTCTCCCTGGAGGAAACACCCCACAACCCCATTGCACACTACCGAGTGCCAATGAATACCCTTGCACATTACTGTCGATCATTGAATCATCCTGTACCATCCTGTATCTTGTAGGCACTACTGTATCCATCGCTCTACTTATGATGCCTGAATCTGCATCCCAAAGTGTGCCCATGTCTATCATATACTCGTCCACCCAATTCATGGATGCATATACTCCCTTGCGGCCAAGTCCACAAGGAATGTGCTCAACTATCTCCTCCGTAGCTAAGCCTTGAGCCTTTAGTGGACTCTCCAAAAGAAATGGCTCATGATCCCCACAATGCAAAACATGAGCATGGTCAAAACCCTCTGTGTCATACCTCTCCTCAAGCACCTGCAACTCTAAATGCTCCTCGTGTGGAATTGTCACAAGAGGTTCCTCCCTAAAATCATGGGGATCACTCACGCCCTCATGTGTCATGGCTTCCAAAGATGATGGAGTCTCTGCTGTAAGTGATGAGGAGCGTGCCAAACTCAACTGGTAACAAAGCTCCTCAACCTCCCTTTCCTTTTCTTCAACGAACTTGAGAGCAAGGTCCCTATCCATGAACAACTGCAAGTAATCTGATTTCATCTGCTCTAGTGCTTCTTTGATTATGCACAATTGCGCACTAGTGACTCCACTTGCAACTCCTTTTTGTCTCTCTTCCATTTGGGTTTTCCACATAAGACCTTCAATGAACTTATGAGCACCATTTTCCCTCGACAACACTTGTACAATTTGCTCCTCTGTGACTGATAACTGATCCTCCAAATCATGCAATTCTAAGGGACTTCGTTCAATTTTATCCAAGTGGTATGGGTTCTCGCACAATAGATTCTCTGATTTTTTTTCTTTTATAAGAGTACTATCTCCATCAACAACAACTGACTCACTAGACGATGCCATGCAATCTTTACTTACCATACATTGACCTGTCAAATGATGGGACTCATGTGTACCAAAATCAGCCTCTCCTTTGTCATTCTCCATGCATGGCTCTTGAGAAAATGGATCCATATCCCACGACAATTTTTCAAATACCTAGTCTTTGTCATATTTAGGTACAATCATGCCTGCATCGTCATAAGTATCATAAATAGGATAAGGCACTAAATCCTCATCATACTTAGGTGCTCGCACACCCTCATCCTCATAAATAGGATAAGATGTTGAAGCCTCATCCCAAACCTCACTGTCACTCCGCTGGAATAAGACTGTATCAGTGCTATCTTCTTCCTTGTCTGCCCAAATCTCCTTTGTGGCCTCAGGTTCTAAGGCCTCATGAGCATCCATGTGCTCATTTGCAAGAGAAGAAACATATGAAGAGTTAACATTTTCCTCATTTTTAGAAGTATCAGAATCTTCAAAAGCTAGTACCTTTTTCCTTGGCACCTTCACCTTATTGTCCACTGATACTTGGGGTTCATACCACGCAGGATGCTTGATAATGCAAAAATTCTTGAATGACATGGCTGCTTGAAATGCCTCACTAAGCGCCATGTATTCCCTCAAACCTAAGTTGCATGAAATGGGGAAACATTTCTAAGTTTTCGAAACTGGGACGGTACGAAACATCCCCTCAAAAATTGGAAACGTTAGGGGAAATGCCGTATATAAAAAAAAAATAAAAAAAAATATCAATATATAGAATTTTTTTAAAAATAAAACATTATATTGCAAAAAAACATAATGATACACATAAATGACATTTTAGAAGGAAAACCGTGTCCATATTAACTCCCACGGCTTCCTATTTTTTGTTTTTGGCCTTTAAGACGCCTTAGAACGGCCGAAATGCCGGCCGTACGAGCTGGTACAGCCAGGAAACGGCGCCGACCGTACCGTACGGTGTTTCCAAATCGAGAAACGCCGTATGGTACGGCTGGCAGCGTTTCTCAGCTGTACCATACCTGTTTTGGCATTTCGGATCGTTTCCAACGCTGAAACAGGGGGGGTAGGGCGTTTCGTGCAACTTAGCCTCAAACAATCTGTAAACTCCTCACCCTGTCCCTTTTGTCTTGTTTGCTGCCTCTTTGAACCACTAGCTCCATTGTTCCCTGCATTATTTTGATGGCTTGCCATAGCTTGCATCAACTATTCCTCACGCTGTGCAAGAGGATTACGAATATTCTTCACGCTGTCTTCTACTTCTGTTAGTGATTTATTCCCTGTCTCCTTGCCTCATGAAACCACAAACCCTCTCAGGCTGGCAGGATTGAGGCTCTGATACCACTGTAATGATCCTAGGTACTGCTGTTACAATTTTTTCTCACTGCTGTAGCACTGTATAAGAATTTCTATATGTTGACTTTCGTCGAACAATTGGCTGTAGGTATCTTCTCACTGTTAAAACCTCCTATTTACTGCTGCGATCATTTCATTGGTTATCTGAAGTGTTATGAGTGGATTCATATGGTTTAAGTGTGTCAAAATAACCCCTTTAATATTGCAAAGATATACACAGCAAGCATAAGAAATACCACAACACACAGCTGGTATAGTTAAGAAAACACAGCATGGATATATTATTTCATTTCCAGCATCTAACTGAGCCTTGATATTAGAAATAACTTACGAGTTTGCTGGTACATTTCAGATGGTGGTCTCTTATTTGCTGGAAGGGTAGTAATGCCACAAATTTGATTCTCAGCATAAAGAAGAACAATAATAATACAAATAGGAACCTGATATAATTTGAAGGCTGTCCTTTACGAGAATACCAAGGTAATCTGCTTGTAGGTGACTGTATAGCACAACAGATTCCCAGATGAGGATATCAGTGATGAAATCAGCCCATCAAGAGTGTACTGTTGAAATAATGTAACTGCAAAGTGTATTCTTATAAGTTATTATTATTTGATATATTATTCATTGGATCAATCCCCATTGTGGATTGATCATGTCGGCTACTTTAAAAGGACCAAATCCCCTTTTGCGGATTGGTCATATTGTAATTGTAAAAGGCAAAAGAAGAAGTTGGCCCCAGAGTATATCAAAGAGGCCCCGAAACATAATAAGGGTGGTTATAACCACCCAGTTGAAGAAGTCGGCCCTGCCAGTGAAGAGACACTTCACACGTGCCAGTCTTGTATAAATAAAGAGGCTAGCGCCTCACTTAGACAGACAACTCACTTGCTCATTTGTGAGACAAGTTTCGGAATTGCAGGTAGAGAAGAAGGAGAGAGAGTGGCGCATATCTGGGAGAGGATCTTTTGCATTAGTTTAAGAGATCTCTTGGCATTGTATTGGCTATCTATAATAAGGAAGTTTTGCTGGGTTTTCTTCCCCTAGAGGGTTTCCCAGGATAAATGTTGTGTCTCTTGTGATTATGTATTTCTTAGTGATCTTGTATTATGCTATTGTTATCTAATGAAATGCAAAGAACTATAATAATGGCTTAAACATTAACAT
>ML781386.1:242935-282308 GCA_009831015.1 Picea engelmannii | reverse complement strand
TGTTGCATGTTCTGCCAGCTGCGAAGCTATATGGCTTCGAAAGTTGCTGACCGACCTATTTGACTTAGAGATGAGAGCAACCTTGATTCTATGTGACAACCAGAGCTGCATAAAGATGACAGAGAATCCTGTATTCCACGACATGTCGAATCACATAGAGATCCGTTATCATTACATCCGTGACATGGATGAACAAGTTGTTGACGTGTTGACCCAACCACTATCTCGTATAAAGGTTGAGTACTTTCGAGATAAGCTTGGTATAGTCCGAAAGGACCCTCCTCGAAAGGGGGAGTAGATGTTGTGATGAGACATTTCTTGCTTCCGACCTGATGGTTGTGACGTAAAGCAAGATGATGTGATATGACTAGTACTGTGCTTCCAGTTGGATAACTGTGACGTAAAGCCAGTCTAGTAACCTGCTTCCGACCTGATGGTTCTGACGTAAAGCAGGACGAGTACCTTGCTTTCGACCTGATGGTTGTGACGTAAAGCAAGATGATGTGTGACTAGTACTATGCTTCCGGCTGTATAGCTGCGACGTAAAGCAAGTCTAGTTCCCTGCTTCCGATCTGATGGTTGTGACGTAAAGGAGGATGTGTACCTTGCTTCTGACCTGATGGTTGTGACGTAAACCAAGATGATATGATGAGACTAGCACTGAGCTTCCAGCTGGATAGCTGTGACGTAAAGCTAGTCTAGTATCCTGCTTCCGAATTGATGGTTGTGACGTAAAGCAGGACGAGTATCTTGCTTCCAGCTTGAGTGCTGTGATGTAAAGAAAGACGACGAGATGAGACTAGTACTGTGCTTCCAGCTTGACAGCTGTGACGTAAAGCCAGTCTAGTATCTTGCTTCCAGCCCGAGTGCTGTGACGTAAAGAAAGACATTGAGATGAGACGAGTACTGAGCTTCCAGTTTGACAGCTGTGACGTAAAGCCAGTCCTGTATTATGATGAGTCAGCCTCGCGCTGTGATGATGATGATGTATCAGTTTTTATACTAATACATATTGATGTGGATGATGATGGCATTCCTTTGAGAATGACGATGCTGTTGATGAAGAAAAACTTCCAATGATTTATAGATACGCCAGTCAGTGTTCCAAGATGATATTGATGATGCTGTCCTCTCACCCACTTGACGCTGTTGATGATGTTGTCCTCTCTCTCGCATGATGCTGCTAAAGAATACCCTTCTTGTTAAGGGGGAGTGTTGAAATAATGTAACTGCAAAGTGTATTCTTATTATTATTTGATATATTATTCATTGGATCAATCCCCATTGTGGATTGATCATGTTGGCTACTTAAAAAGGACCAAATCCCCTTCTACGGATTGGTCATATTGTAATTGTAAAAGGAAAAAGAAGAAGACGGCCCCATAATATATCAAAGAGGCTGCGAAACATAATAAAGGTGGTTATAACCACCCAGTTGAAGAAGTCGGCCCTGCCAGTGAAGAGACACTTCACACATGCCAGTCTTGTATAAATAAAGAGGCTAGCGCCTCACTTAGACAGACAACTCACTTGCTCATTTGTGAGACAAGTTTCAGAATTGCAGTTAGAGAAGAAGGAGAGAGAGTGGTGCATATCTGGGAGAGGATCTTTTGCATTAGTTTAAGAGATCTCTTGGCATTGTATTGGCTATCTATAATAAGGAAGTTTTGCTGGGTTTTCTTCCCCTAGAGGGTTTCTTAGGATAAATGTTGTGTCTCTTGTGATTGTGTATTTCTCAGTGATCTTGTATTATGCTATTGTTATCTAATGAAATGAAAAGAACTATAATAATGGCTTAAACATTAACATGTATAACAACTTATAAAATGAGAATTCAGCTCTCACTGTTCAAATATTCAGCCCAACACTAAAGAACATTGCCGGTCACTAGAAATATGCCCAGCCTGTATATAAACTCTGCCTCTGGATCAATGCTTCACCTAGCACAAGGAATGCAACCCCCAGATGGAAAATCTCAGTCATTTAACAACAGAAGACGCCAAGTTTCAAAGGGATCTGCTTCAACACTCTTAAATCAGCCCCAACAAGCAATTATTTGGCCCCCCAACAACGCACATCGACCCCTACAGTACTCAACTCACCCAAAAAAGGAAATCACTCGCCCACAATGATAAAATCGATCTCTTTTGACAGAGAACTTGACCCAAACCTGAGACAACTCGCCCAACCAAGAAAAACACCACAAAAAGCACGCACAAACTCACCACAACAAGCCAAGAATCGACCTCCAATACAGAAAATCACCCTTGGTCTAAGAAACTCGTCCTCCTTGTTGAGAATGTAGCAAGGATGGTCTTCCACTAGATTGTTGCGTCCTAGCGTGGTGGGGGACAATGAAACACATGCCAAGTTGATTATTTAACTTTTTCTAAAGCCTAACTTAGGAAAATGACTATAGATGTGTTATATTCTCCAGTTGACTTTATTGAGCATCTTTTCTAAAGTTCAAGTGAAAAATAATTTAAGTTGTGGTCTTTTAATCTTGACCATTCATCTCATCATGAGGGAGAGAGTTAATCTCGGCCCTTAATCCTTTTGGGATTAGGGTTTCACTTGCACATGGAGGTATAAGGAAATCAATTTGGCTAGGAGGGTGCATTATTCACTTGAGAGAGGGCGAGTTTCAGCAAGAGGAGGAGATTCGCTTAAGGGTTTGCTGGAGAAGAGTTGCAAAGAAGACAGAGGAGAGTTCTAGCAGGTGGATAGATTAGTTTTCTCAGCCATTTGTAGAGGTTGTGTTGCCGTCCTTATACACACTTGCAAACATGAGTTAAGTCCAACTCACTTAGTGTGTCCTTGGAGGCACAATGCCTAGGTTCAAAGCCCACTGTCACCTTGACTTGAATCTCTTCCGTCTAGGCTTACTCCTAGGGAAGCCAAGTGGGGTAGACCCTAGTTACTAGATGAAATTAAATGTTGAATTCTAGGAGTTGATTTTAATTAGTTAAAGGTTTGGGGGATCTAGCCTATATGAGAGGCAAACAATGCAAAATGCAACTATTCAAATGCAAAGGCAAGCCCTTTTCCTAAGACAACTAAAGACTAGTGCTTAAGGATGGGCAAGGGGTCAACTAAAGTTAAAGGAGATTAGATTTTACAAAGAGTTACAACAAGATACAAAAGAATATTAGATACAATATGAATGAAAGAAATAACTATCTACAAAGCTACAATTAAGATACAACAATGAAGTTACAAAATGATACAAGCAAGATAACTAACCAAATACTAACTTGTTATAAGACTTAATGTGCAGGTAAAGAAATATGTTTCAAAGGAAATACTACCACAACACATAAGCCAACTTACCCAAGCAAGAGTGCCTCCAAAGGATGCACAACTCAAGGGGAAGCCTTCAATGGCATACACAACAACAAGCTCCAACAAAGAAGAAGCCTCCAAAGGATGCGCAACTTCAGTGAGGGAGTCCAATCACATCTAAAGATTAACTTAACTCAAGATTAAAGCATGAACAAGAGGCCTCCAAGGGCTAAAGCGCAACTATCCAACTATTTAGTCCAATCCACAATGCTTGAAAGTAATTTGCATGAAAGATTAAAGTGTAGTGCTTGCAACGTATACTAAAGCATAACAATGAAGAAGTGTCCAAGTGATGCCCAAGGTTTGAGTGGATAAATTTTAGGATTATTAAGTTGTTAAGTTAGAAGTTGATCCTAGACTAAGTGACAACCCAAGAACTCCCCTCACTTGTACCAAAAAGTTGCTGGGTGCTCAATAAGTGAGGCAAACAAGGCCCACCCTAGCTCCACAGGTGAACCCAGGAATAGAAGTACTCCCGGGAAGGACGCCAAGCGCTGTGAGATCGTCCCCAATCTAGCACCTCCCGTTGCTTCCTTAAATTCCCGTTTTTTGATGGCAAAGTTGGGTCAATAAAAGGTGACCTATTTAGACTAGTTGATTTTAGAGCCTAGGAGACTAAGGTATATTGAGTTAGTTAAAATTACGTTAGGGTGATTGCAAAGTGTGTTGTGCAAGATGTGCTTGCAAGATGCCAAGTACTTGAATGATAAAACAATGTAAGCAAAGTACAAAATTAACTTGCAAGAAGAAAATAGATGTTTGTCTTAAACCACAATATCATACAAGGTTGCAAGAGATAGAAGTGAAGTACATTAAAGATTTAACTCATTAAGCAAAGGTACTTAAAACTTAAATGACTTGCAAATGAAAAGGTACTTAAAAAGATAACTTGCAAAATGAAAGTGTGCTTGAATGTAAAATACCCCAAAAGAAGATAAATAACAACTATGAATGAGATAAACAAATTAACTCATAATGTCTCCATGGGCCTAAACTAGCATATGATCACTTATTTACTTAAGATTAAACCATTATTGAGCATGTAAAATGAAAGCAATCATAAACTAATCTAGCCTTACAATTTTGGGGGTTGGCAAAGCCAAACACACTCCAAGTTGTAGGCAAACAAAACAAAGAAAAAGACTTGAACATAAAACTAAGCTAAAACAAACCTCAAACAATGACACAAGGTGGAGACAAGCCTTCCTTTATTGTGTCAAAGTGGGTTGAAATAAATGAAACTAAACTAATTGCAAAAAATAAATTGTAGAAAATAAATCTAAACTAGCCTTACGATAGAGCATGGGTTGGCTGGGCCAAACCTCTTTGCTAGTTCAGGCAAACAAAAATAAAAAAAACGCAGAAAATTACTTTTTAGAGAAGTGCAAGCTCTTAATGGCTCTTTCAAGGCTTACTTACAATGTGAGAGAAAATGAGAAGAAGAGGGTATTCAATACCCTAACTTAGAAGGTGTTTCTTTGCTATTTTAGGGCCTCAAATGGGCTGTTCCTCCACGTTTTCTGTCAAAAACCTGCAAAAAAAACCCAACAAATAAAACTTGCTGGGAAAACTGCAGAAATGATTGAAAAATCTGCAAAAAACTTCTGTTAGAGAAAACCATAAATTTTAAGTAAAAACCAGCAGTGTTTGTATTCGATTTTGGTCTATTTCAGCACACCAATCCACCCAAATACATAAGAATATGAACAGAAAAGCAGAACATAAAATATTAGGGGTTTTTATGTGGGTAAAAGAGAGATTTCTAGATCTGAAATCTTCACTCCAAACCCTTAGGTAACCTGCAAATCTTGTGAGAAAAGATACAAAAATAGATAGGATGTGAGTAAATCTAGATGGTAAAACAAAATACTTTGCAATACTCAAATAAAAATTTCACTAGATCTATGATAAGACTATCACAAATCTATCTGAGCAAAATACTTTGCTTGGAGTTCCTATTCTAGATCTATAAGCTAAACATGCACAAGAAAAATACACAAGAACAAGATCACCTCATATGTAACAAGATGACACCAAGAAGACTCTTAACACCATGGATCCTCCAAAGATTTCCTTGAATTAGAAGCAAGCTTGGACAAATACTTGCCACAAGTTTGAGAAAAGAAAAGAGCAAGAAAGAATGAGAGAGAAGAGTAGGAGAGGATAGGAGAGAATTGGGTAGAGTAACAATAGACTGAGAATAGATGTGAAATGAGGAGGGGAAGGGTTTCATTCATACTTGGAGAGCTAGAGCTACCCCTCTTGGATCTCTTCCAAGTGTCACACATCAAGGAAGAGTCACTTTTAGGGTTTCGGTAAGTTAGGGTTTTGGTAAATGAGTGAGGAAAGAGGGAAAACACCTTTTCCTATGGTCAAACATTAAGTTAGACACCAAGGAGGGTGAATTTAGGGTTTATGTGGCTTTTTTCACTTAATCCCGACATGTCAATTAGCTAGGGAACACCACTTTAAGTTGTTGGCTAGGCAAGGGGGGGGGTCTTTTAAGTGGAAAATTACTTTTCCAACTTAGGAAAAAGGTTACGAAACCTTTCCCACTCTCTCTCAATCCTTTTTGCTCATTTTACAATTTTTGGCTTTTTTAATTTAGCCAATTATTTGCTGATTTTTGACTGACTTGGACTCCTCATGGACAATGACCTAGCAAAACTTGTCCAATTGAGCTGAAACTTGGTCCAAGGGTGTAGGGGGTCTCATTCCATTTCTTTTGAGCACAAATTCCCCTATCAAAATCCCAAGGACCTAGTTTTTACATTTTTTATCAAAAAATTAATTAAAATTACCCAACTTAGGCAATTTTAATAAATTAAAAAAAACCTATCTAGACTCGACAGAATTCTGTAAAACTTTAGGAGATGTCTTACATGTTCATTTACAACATTCCTAGACAATAGCTACCAGAGGGCTAAACCATTAGAACACCTTTCACCACTTTGGAGGAATTTTTTGTGGGAGTGAAAAACTGGAAATTAATAAGGCTGGTTAGGCCAAATTAATAACCTGAGGAAAAAAAAAACATTCAGTGAAAGGGACTCCCCTAATGATGAAGTCCTAAGGCAACTGACCTAACTATGATCCATGCATACCCATTACATTATAATCCCACACAGGGGAGCGGAAATTCCATTACAAAAAGATGTGTTGAAGGCCAAAACTACCTTGTAGAACCAATAAATCTCTGACTTGGTAGCACCTGATGATGCATATTTTCATGGTACATGGAGTTGATCCCCTAGTTGAATAGGTGGTCAATAGGTTGTACTATAGATTTGAGAGAGCCGCATGTGTGATGCAGAGACAACACAACTGGGTCATATGATTTGCGTAGAGGCTCGTTTGCTGGGCCGATTTTGTGTTGTTGGGTTCGGTTTGGTTTAGAGAGGGTCGTACAAGTGTTGAGAAAAATTTTCGATGGGGTTTCCTCATCCATTGTTGTAGCTCGATCTACTCTATAAGAGATCTTTATATTTTCTGTTACAATAATAAAATCCACAAACTGAAGAACGGGTTTTTGTTATGAACATAATATATAATAATAAATATAAATACATTATAATAGTTAATGAATATTTAATGAAGAGACACCTTCCATTGAAAGGTCACGTCTCTTCATGGAAGGGCACCCCTGCGTGGGTATATAAGGCCCTCATTCTTATTGTATTTCATGATCTCATATTCATATACATTATTATTTAATATATTATCCTTTATGGATTATACCCTGTTGTCCTACCTACATTGGGTATTTACCTGGTGAACCGGCTTGGTTCACCACAGTGGTATCAGAGCTTCGTCTCGATCATACTTTTGGCCACAAACAAAGTTTCTTTAAATTTTTTTGGTCCTTGACCATAATTGGCCCTTGGCCATTTGAAGTCTAAAATTTCCGCTACAGAATATAATATTGAAGAAAAATAAACTATTACCCAAAAATAAAAAAAAAATAAAAAAATTAAAGAGATTCCTTCCACCTCACATTGACAAGAATATTGGGAAGAAAGAAAGTGTAAAAGAATGGTTTAAACTACCACAAATTTTACGGTAAATTCAAGCTCTCTTACTTCAACACAAGAATTAAATATCTCTATCGTGGAAATTCACGTACAAGAATTTTTTGAACATGAAGTTTTTGTTTCCATAAAGAAAAAAGAAAGAAACAGAAAAAGGAAAAAAGAAAAAATACACACACACACACACACACACATATATATATATATAAGGAAAAAGAAATGAATATATTTTTTCCTATTATAAAGAAAAATAAAAGAATAAAAACAAAATATTATTACCAGCCAGTGCATACATCAATATCCACTATTTACAACCGTGCAATCACAAGTTATTTTGTACAACATTTTTCGTATGATTATAAGAGCAGTAACTCTACTATTCATTATACCAATCCATACAATTGCCATAGAAGTAAAAGGGTAAATTGCCACCGTTTAACAAAAAATTGTGACCTTTGTTAAAACAAAACAGAAATGAAAAAAAAAATTAATTAACTTCTATGTTATATTAATTTTAAGAAGTGAAGAATAAATCGTTAAAAATATAAAAGGAGGATATATAATAAAAAAGTCAAAAGTTTTAATTAAAAAAAAAAGTTGTTTTAAAAGTTACAAATTTCGTGAGTTAAGGAAGGAGTATAACTAAAAGATTTCTTTTGGAAAGTGTGAAGGTAATATTAAATTATTTTTCATTAATTACTAAGGAAAAAAAAGAGATTAAGTGAATATAAAATTACTTTTGGTAAAGTATAAGAAAATATTCAAAGCTTTTGAACTCTATATATATAAAAAGAAGAATTATCAAGGATTATTTTCTTTAAAGAGTATAAAGGAATATTAGAGGAAGATATCTATAAAGTCAAGAAGCTTAAGTCTTATTATTATTAAGGGAATATTATAGTAATTATAAGGTCAAATTCAAATTAAAAAATGGATTTTAAGGAAGAAATATTTTCTGGTAAAAATCATCTAACTAGATGCATCGTATTACTAAAATTTAGAGGAAATATTCAAGAAAAAGAAGTTAGCATCCACATTTGCCAAGATAAGAAGAAAATCACATAAATATGGATTTGGCAAATCAATTAATAATTCCAAAGACAAATGTAATCGAAACAAAAGACTTTTTTTTTGGCAATAAATATGACATCAAGGACTTACCGTTGACACTCGAAGATTATAAGCTCGGATCGGTTTTTGAGGTTACAACTATATATGAAAAAGAGGTTGATATAATCCTCGACTCGACTTGGTTAGAGACGCTGGGTAGCTTAGTATTAAACCTTGAGATTTTTTTTTTAATGTTTTCCTACAAGAAGAAAAAAATAAAATTACATGGCGTCTTAGTGAAGTCAGATTCAATATCTACGTCAAAAGATCTTGATCAGTTCTCCAAAAAACTACTTTCGAATAAACAACAGTCAATACTTGAGATCCAAAAGGAGTGTGACAAAATAGTCATATACAAAAATGCAAAAAATTGTCGCCTAAAAATCCATAATCAAAGTTTACTCACCCAGATTAAGAAGATAAAGAGTGATAAGAAGACAATAGAGGACAAGTTAGAACAACTTATCAATAAGGAATCATTGGTAGATAAAGAGACAATGACTGAACCTATGGAACTACATAAGTCTTCAAATGGAAAAAACCTGATGGTGGATAAAGCAATTAATATAGACCCAGTCAACCTTAGAGCTCAAAAGGATTCAGTTGATGTAAAGAGGTCTTCACATGTTGAAGTAGAAACAAGCTGGGGCTATGAAGAAGACTCAATTCCAAGTGTTAATCAAGAAGAAGCTACAAGTACACAAAGTAAAGATCAGGTTGCAAGGATGCCTTATAGACATCCTAATCACAAAAATCGATACTTCAACCAATCAATGTATCCACAGAAAGAAATGACAAATATGTCAAAAATTATTACCTCCATTACAAATGATGCTCAAGGTAGAAGTTATCATGGGAGTCAAAATACATCAAATTGTCTACAAGAACACCATAAAAGCCCCATTGTGCAGAAGATCGATTTAAGGTGGGCAAACTCCTTTACAATTCGATGGTTATACGCAGTGCTTAGAAGATCCTATCGTTTCAAGTCCTCAACGATCACTAATTCAGGAATAAAGAATAAGGAGACGATACTACAAGCCAGAGCAAGAGATAAGTCTTCCATAAGTATGCTTTGAGGACAAAGCATTTTTAAGGGGAAGGCAATGTTATGAACATAATATATAATAATAAATATAAATACATTATAATAGTTAATAAATAATTAATAAAGAGACACCTTCTCAATGAAAGGTCACGTCTCTTCATGGAAGGGCACCCCTGCGTGGGTATATAAGGCCCTCATTCTTATTGTATCTCATGATCTCATATTCATATACATTATTATTTAATATATTATCCTTTATGGATTATAACCTGTTGTCCTACCTACATTGGGTATTTACCTGGTGAACTGGCTTGGTTCACCACAATTTTCTCATATTGGGCTTTTCTCGGGGTTATTTTACCCAAAAATACTGGTGTTATCATGTGATGTGATTGTTGTTACTCTATACAATGTTCCTAGTATTTATTTCTGCTATGCGATTTTTATTTTATGTGAAGAAGCTGTAACAGTAAATTAGCTATTTCAGAAATTCAAATGTGCTAAATAAATTTCCGCATAGAGTAAAGATTGTTGAAGCTTATGGTTCATCTTGCTGGGTTTTAGTGGATTCAAACTCCTCAAGTAGAGTCGATTCCTACCCAAGAAACTCAACTGCCAACAAGAAAAAACTCAACCACACACAATAAAACTCAACCAACAAAGATTTATTCCGCAGTCGATAAAGCACAACAAGAAGATATGAATGATCTCCTCTCCATGACCAACTAGGGTTGATAGTTTCACCACTGAAGCCAATCTTCCAATCTCTCTAGGGTTTTTGTTCCAAAGAGCCAAAGCTACAAGAGCTCTCTCAATTTGTTTTTAGAAAATAACATATGCATAATGAGAGAGGGTGCCCCTCATTCTCCTTTTATTCTCTCGTGGAGGAATCAAGTCACAACTCCTCCTAGGTGAAGTCATCCCATAACCTCTCCCAATTAGGGAGTTTCTCTCGAGCCACCACTCCTTGGACAAACACGTCCCACTGCTTGGTGAAGCCATCCAAGGTTGTCCTCACCAACTTTGTCTCGTCCACGGTCTCCCCAACAGCTGTCAGTTCATCTTTGATTTGAGTGAACTTGGTGAGATATGTAACCAATGACTCCTCCCTCTCTTCGTGCCTATGAGTTTCTCTCTGAGCAACATCTTCCTACTTTGGTTATCAGACTGGTACAATTTTACTAGGGCCTCCAACATATCCTTAGCTGTCTTCTTGCCAGACAGATGAGGAATAATGTGGTCTTTGACTTCACCAACAATGATCCTCCTTGTCTTCACATCCTTCTTGAGATGAGCTTCTTGTTGTGCTGGATCAGCTGGAAGTACTGCTTTCATTTTAGCAAACTCCCACAATCCATTTTCCTCCAGCAACAAACCAATTCACTCCCTCCATGGACCGAAGTTTGAGGCCCCTTGCAGCCTATCTTCAAACCTCAAGCCTGCATTGGCCATTATGTCAACAATTCTGACTCACACACCCTTTCTGGTAACTTGTTCCCCTTGCTGATTCACACTTGGTTTGTACAACAAGTCGACTTGGTCTCTTCTATATTTAAAGGCTGAGGTCTGATACCATGTTAATTTCCTATAACTCAACAATAAAAACTAAATGCCAATAATTTCTTTAACCCAAAAATATTCCTAGCTGTTATAAATTCTGGAAATTATTCAAATAATCTATAGCTGAGTTATTTAACCAATATAAACAACAAAAGCATACTTAGAAACCAAGTGCATAAAATAGACAACACCAGAAATACCCTGGAAACCCCGGTATGGGGAAAATCAACAAAGGAGGGGCTTTATTTTGGGCTTCAGAGGAATATTACAGCAGCAACTAAATTAAAAAAAAATCTTACAGCAAGTCTGCCCTCTCTATCAGCTGTACGACCTAGCCTAACTCAACTGTACAACCCAACAATTCCTGGCCTCTAACTTTGTTGTACGACCTAGTAGTTTTATCCTCTAACTCTGCTGTACGGCCTGCTGAATTCGCCCTCTGTTGGATGCTGTACGGCCTGGGAATTTTGGCCCTTCTTGGCTACTCTATGGCCTGCTTAGAATCGACCTCTTTCCTTGCTGAAAGTACGGCCTGGTATGGCCCAATACGCCCCAGCAGGTCCGACCTCCCTAGCTGCTAAAATTTGGCCTCTGCAAGCTGACCAAGATGCCTAGAAATCGCCCCTCTACTGGCTGGTCGACTCACTTAGCCAGTCGCCCTCTTCCTCAGCCCTATGCGCCCTCCTCTTCAGCTCTCTTGCTGATTGTGTCCCTCTCACCCATAGCCCCTCAATTTATCTTTCCTTCAGCCTCCTTTCTGCCTTGAGATGTGTGCCCAGTTCAGCCTTTAATGGCTTAGATTGAAGCACCCTTCATGGCTGGACCCCACTCAGCATTCAAGTGGTGGGCCCCACTAGCCTGGCCCCCACAGAACACTCAAAACATAATTTTTACTGAATTCCTAAGTTAGACTTAGGCAAAAATAAATAAAGCTGATCTGGGTATTTTAATGTGTCCATCAACTAGCCTTGGACACATAGGCTTTTAGCTGAGACACCTTTTGAGCTACAAACTAACAGATTTCTCTAGCTGGTGACTGCCATTGACATTTCTAGTGCAGGGTGTCACTGATGTTGTTATGCAATTGTTCTTTACCTGGCCTTGGTAGACCTTCAGCTGGTCAAACATATCCTTCTGCAATGGAATCTTCAAATTTTCAGATTTTACCCTAGTGGAAAAACTCGGCAACGGCAAAAACTCGGCAAGGGCCTGAAAACATCGCCTCGGAAAAAAATGGCGAAAAAATCGGAAAAAATCGGCAAACATTAAAAAATACATAATTTATTCATTTTTTTTCAAAATTTTAAACATTTTTAAATATATCAAGCAACAACAACATCATATAAACAGATAGGCACATAAATATGGAGAAAGAACCGATATATATTATATAGTGGATGCCAAACAAAAACCGATACATCAAAGTCATTACTGAAAGTCTGAAATCAATACAAAATGACATCAATGATCACATATATAAATGTATATGTCCCAAAACTACCCTGCCTTTCCACACCTCAAAAATGCTTGATGGCCTTCACGAACTTCTTCCCTTGCTGCTCCAGACACAAAAAAAAAGAATGACAAAAGAAAAAAGAATCGGGCTCTTTATCTCGTTTTTTTCCGATTTTTGCCGATTAATCGGCGATTTCTTCTACTAGGGATTTTACACAACATCGTAGACAGGAAATACACATATGAATGGAAGAGAAAATAGTTGCTTCAATATTCAATGATGCAATGCCTCAATACATACTACATAGTAAGAGAGGGAGGAGTATATTACGGAACTCCCAAATACCTCACTATCTAATAATCCAATATTCATTAAGTTATGACTACATCACTTTATTTAATGGACTCTACACAAGTCATTTATTATGACAAAGTACACCTAAGTCCTAATTGTGACCATTATATCTAACACAACTCCTATATCATTCAACACGTGATGTACAACCTGAGTGGGCCTAATGGTTAAGAACGTGTGTTTTCTCCTTGAAGGTCATAGGTTCAATTCCAGAGGGGCGTAGGGTATGTACATGTGAGCAAGCTGTTGTAGACATTTGTGTGGTGTTGGCAAGGTACTGACAAATCTCATTCTTGCTTACGGGCTAGAGAGTGGGATGAACTGTATTTCCCAGGTGGACCTCAATGCCCAAAGATTTTCTGCGGAAAAAATCATTCAACCTATGAACATCTTCTATCTTCTTATTTCAGGGCCTCTATGAATCAAGACAGTCTGGATAATGTCTGCAAAATTTGATTTCAATTCTGTGTTTCCCTTTTTTTTCCTACTTTTCTGTTGGTGAGACCATGAACAACATCCCCAAACTTTGAACTTTGAACGTTGAAATTTTCAAACAGCTCAGACACAGACTCAGAGTCCTACTTTGATACCATGTAGAATTTTAGGGTGCACACATGTACGCAAAATAAAACACTAAGGTGGAGAGAAAATTAAAGATTGAATTTTATTAACTAGTGAAGTTTGACTTGGCCAAGATTCATGAGTCTTCTCGAGTCTTAGCTAGGCTGAGTACTTGCCTCATACTCAGCCATGAATTCGCCACTCGCCAAGACTCGCCCTTACTATATTTTGAGTTTTTGTGTACTTGACGAGTCTTTGCTGAGTCTCGCTGAGTCCTAGGCCAGTCAAGTGTTTGCTGAGTCCGACTGTGACAACTTTGTTATTAATAATGCTGCAGCAGTACATATTCAGACACTCAGACCATGTATCGTTACAATTTATAACACTCCTAAGTGGTTATAGTGTTTTCACCACCTAACTTCTAACCTTAGAACTCAATGCTATATTAGTTACATGCCACTAATATAAAGTGACCATCATCTACACATTTTTGACTCAACTTATTGTAGTGTTAATATTCCAACATGGATAAAATTCAGTGGTACATTTGACACGTTCCTGAGGGTAGGGGATGTGCTCCTCGCCCTCTTGGGACATGGGTGATCCAAGGGCGATGTCTCTCCATGCCCCCCTTTTTTTTGGGGGGGGGGTATAGTAGGGAATGTCCCCCTCAAAAAATGAGATGCTCCCATGCTCCCTTTTGACCAAAGTCTGCCATTTTGAGGGAAAAAAAGACCAAAAAGTAGAATAAAAAAAGAAAATGAATGTAAACCTAATGCAGATGTATATGAGGATGGCCTTGATGAGGCACAACTCAGGTTGGTTTGTGTGCGTTGAGTATTTTGGAGAATGCAAATGATTCTGATTCAGATAATGATATTGTCATGGTTGTTCTATATTCCTTCGTGCAGTAGCTGGATGCAGAGACTAGTGGGGAATTGCCTTGAGCTGTGATGCTCATTTGTCACTTGACCTGTTCTGAGATCACTCTGTTAAGATTTTGATCTATATACCTTCTGAACTTTCTAAATATAATGAGAAATACAACGGTGATAGATGATTTCTGAGTCATGATTATTATGATATCTTATGTTACATTATTACATGTATCATTTGTGATTTATTATGTTACGTGTAACGCTGTATGTTATTGGTACATTGTTA
This sequence comes from Picea engelmannii, assembly GCA_009831015.1. Classification (NCBI taxonomy): domain Eukaryota; kingdom Viridiplantae; phylum Streptophyta; class Pinopsida; order Pinales; family Pinaceae; genus Picea; species Picea engelmannii. The sequence goes on along the minus strand of ML781386.1, from coordinate 267,685 downwards.
TGTATAAGATTTTAATGATTTATGTTTCAGTTTTCATATATTTTGTTTCTATTTTTTTAGTATTTTGAGTGGGCCCCCCTATGTTGGAGACCCAGATGTTCTCTTTTGAGGTTCCTTAGACCTTGGAGGTATTTCCACACGTTTCTTAGATGTGTTCCCCTGCTCCCACATCCCTATCTCTGGGAAATATGGTGGAACATTGATAAAATTTGTATTCTTATTCTTGTAATGTTTCATTATTGAATCAGCGATCATAGTCAGTTTATGATATTATTGTTCCAAAAAGAAGGGTCAATGAAGTCAATTTAGGCGTAGTTTGTGAGAAAAATCAAGAAAAAGCAATTAAAACCTTATAAAACTGATATAAACAATCAGAAAGGCCATGACTACATTCAAGACAAAGTTTCTATCGTAGGAGAAAGTTAGAAACTAGAGGTAAATCTGGAAAAAATTGAGTCCAAAATCTTAACTTTTAGATTAAGCCATACTTTGATGAGTGTTGGTCAACATGAGTCATTGTTGGTTAAGCTGGTCAAATGACTCTATTGACAATTGGCAAAAAGTTAGTTCCTTTGATGAGTAGATGGTCGGGATCTACATAGCTTTGCCTATTGTGAGTTTAGTATCCAAATCGAGAGAAAATACAGGGTCAAGGGATCTTGTTGGAACATAACAACTTGTACTTTGTACATTTTATTGTTGTTGAAAAATACTGCTTAGGTTATACAAAAAATGTACAAAAGGAGAGCAATATATCCAAGAGCAAGGAAGACTGTACAATCAAACTTTTCTCAGTGCCACTAAGAGTAAAATCAAATCAGATTAAGCAGAAGCATTTTGCTTCCTGGTATCCATAATCAACAAGTAACTCAGGCAAGCAATTGAGAGCATACCTCTCTCGCCAGGATTCAAGGAAGAAATAGATAGAGTTTACACCATTCTCAAAAATACTTTTGCAGTGAATTATCCAAAGGATAAACAACGTTGAAACTCTTATGCAATTCCATTGGTCCAAGAAGATAGATAAGACCAACTGTTTTGAATCTGTCAAGCCCGAGCTACCCTTGTCTGTAGAAAGGATAAACACATGCCAAGGGACCCTAGGCAAGCCCCTTTCACTTCCGTTCTTGGTCCATAAAAAGGACCTGAAGATTTTCTCCAATTTGCCAAATTGGGTATGGTTAGGGAGACAACAAAAACATAGTAAATATGGGATGCCTGAAGAATTCTGGAAACAAATGTCAACTTACAAGCAAAGGGGAGATCTTTGTATTGCCAATATTGAAGCTTCCATTGCAGCCTTTGTAAATACTAAACACCAATCCCACTTACTAGCAGAGGAGAGATCAACACCAAAATAAATCCCCAGATATCTGATAATCACTCTAGGGAGGGTGAAATTCTAGGCTCTATGAATCCAAGCAGGATGATCCTAAAGTCCAATGAGCCAAAATGTTGACTTGTAGTCACTCACTGCAGCACTCCAAGCAGAATAAAAAATATCAAGGCAATTTCTGATAGAATCAACCGATTCCTTATGAGACCTGACAAAGATAAGAGAGTCATTAGCAAAATGGTTATTAACCATCTCATAACTTCCTAAAAGAAAAATACTCCCAATCTGCCCCTGTATCTTGGCTGCTTGAAAAAGATAATCTAAGGCATCAACTGCTAAAACATATAGGTAAGGAGAGAATGTTCAACCTTGCCTGATGAATCAGTGAAGATTGTTCCTATCATAAAAGAGCCATTTACCAAAACAAAAGCTACAGCATGCAAACAGAGAGTATTAATCGTATCCACACAATCAGCACTGAAACCAAGACAATGCAACATTTCAGTGATGAAACTCCAATCAATCCTATCACATTCTTAATCATAATCAATTTTGAGGAATATGGATCTTTGTTGAGTCTCCCTGTTTCATTCCATAGGGTCCCAAATAAAAATCACCTTGTCTAAAATAAAGATTCCCTTAACAAAGCCACTCTGCTCCTGTTTAACAATGTGTACAACAATTTTTCGAAACCACATAACCATTGCTTTGGCTAGGGTTTTATAAGAGACACTGAGTAACAATATGAGATGCCACACACTATTAGAATGTTTGAAGACATTTTTCGGTATGAGTTTAATCAAGCCTTGGTTCAAGAATTCTGACAATTTCTCTTGGGAAAAAGTCTCCTTAGCCATTTGATACAATTCTTCACCCATAATCTCCCAGATTCTTTTAAAAAATTCACAAGGCATGCCATCAAGACCGTGAGATTTGCCATTTTTTTATCTAGTGAAGGGCAACACGAAGTTCATCTGTCATTATCTCAACATTCAAATTATCTCTTCCCATAAGGGAGACCTTATTGGGAATAACTTTATAACATTGGTTCTTGGCATCAACTACTTTGTCAGATAAAGCATAGGGAGAAAAAATGTTTTGAAACTGCAGCCCAAACATATTCTTTATTTGAGATAAATTTCCTCCAAAGAGCCATTGGGTTTCTGAAGTCCATGAACATGTTTGAGGCATTTTTCTTCTTTAGGAAATCAAAATAATACTTTGAGGTCTCATTGCCCTCTTGAGTCCACTGTAGGCTAGAACACACTGTAGCTCCTCTAGCTGCATATTCTTTCCTTCTAATGAAATGTTTCAGCCTCTTTATGCAGGGAAGAATTATAAATATCTTCTTCAAGATAAATCTTCACCTCATATAACCTTTTCCTTGCAGCTTAAGGTCCCATTTTCTTGTATGGGTCACCATTCCTCACCAGCCTTTAATGAATTTAACATATCTGTGGATGGCAAATTCCCACCATGAAAGCCATTCTCTTTTTTCTTGAGGTTTGGGGGAAATATTCCAAACTCTATGGACCATGATATGTAAATCCTCAGAATCTAAATGCGAGATCTGAAGCTTGAAACAAGATAATGTGAGATCATCCTTTCTGGCCAAAAGAAACTATGGAACATATGGGCTCAGTGATCTGAGCCATTTGCATTGATCAAAACATCTACAGGTTGGAGATTCCCTGCAAAATTGAGCCCTTCTCTAGGGACATAGAATCTATCCAAACGTGCCTGCACATATTCTCTGTAGTACCTTAAATTAGACCTAGTGAACCGACCCCTATAATCCAAATCTCTCTTCTAGACATGAAAATCCAGCAAGGGAAGAACCTTGATTCATGTCCTTTTAAAGATGTGATTAAACAACCTCCTGGGAACCAACTTGCAATGTTGATAGACTTTGATCTCTCTTCTAGTCATGAAAATCCAGAAAGGGGTAAGCCTTGATTCATGTCCTCATTAAGATGTGACTAAACAACCTCGTGGGTACCAACTTGCAATGGTGGTAGACATTGTAACTGATAATAGATGAATGAAACTCCTGAATGAATTTGTTTCTTTTGTCTGGGATCGTGAGAGGGATGACTATTCCTACCCTGAAGATGCAGGTAAGAACCATTTGTGAAGGATGTTAAGCCAGATGTCTTTCTCCAAAATGTCAAATCTGCAAGTTTTGAATTAAGGTGCTGGATGGATTATTGTTGGAATGGTCCTTTTTGGTCAACAAATCACCATCAAGGAGGACAAAGGGTGGTCTTTTTCCTATCTGATTCTGTGCACAGTTATGTTGTAGCACACATCTTGGATACCTCTAGTCAGTGTGTTTGGGTGATTACTTTGCCTAAGGACAAAATAGTAGACCCTTGCTCCATCTCTGCCCCAAATTTTTCACAGGAGAGAATGGTTCTTTGGTAATGACTTGCCTTTTCACTTCCAAATGCAGATTGGATTAGTGGTGACTTTTATATGGTGGAATGGACTGGAGATTGTGAAGTGAAAATGGCTCCTCCATTGCAGGTAGAACAAAACAAGCATGGAGTAGGTGTTAGGCAACTTTGCAACTTGTGCTTTGTACTTATTTGTTGCCATACAAATTTGTATGAGTTCTTATACTCAACATTGTAGTAGACTTTCTTGAGGACCTTATTCATGCATTTGAGATTATATTCACCTTCTAAAGCTTTTTGGAGAGAAGAAGACTACATTAAAGCAGCTCAACTTTATGCTAGAGGTTGTACAATGTATAGTCTTGTTGTAGAGCACTTAATGCTGGTTGCAAGTGGGTGAAGTTGCTTATCTTACTGCTATCATGATTTCAAGCTTGGATTATGTACATACCTTGCCAACACTGAGAGATTTTTAAATGCAAAATATTTAAAAAATATTCTTTATTTGTAAGTATGGTAAACCTTTGTTATAAACATTCTCATCTTGCATTAATGACAATGTTTAGATTTGTACTTGTCTATTTTTTGGAGGAAGATACTTGAATGCATGCATTAGGGTTGTGGCTTTTGGGAATATGTAGGATGGCTTATGGTGAAATTTGATCGTAAATGTTGATTTTATGCTTTAACTACCCTATTAAAGTTTGTATACACAGAAGTATGGCCAAGCTATGTTGTGATCCTTTTTACATGATGATTGTACTTGAATCTGTTACGACTCTGCATAATACAATTAATGAGGAATATGAAATAGCAAAATTCATATTATTTATTCTGCAATAGTCCACCATTGTAACCCAGATTATGGCCAGAACAGAAGCTGATGTTTATGCTGATGGGGATGATTTAGGTCTTTGCCTTTGAATGCTTAGGTTTTGGTTTAAATTGCAAAGGAGAGGATGTTTTTTCTGACAAATTTTATATTTGCAATCTGCGTTGTATATTCTACAAGTCACCAATATTACACAGATTTTGGTTTAGATTTTTGAATTTGTGAGGCTTAGGCCTCGAACACGCACGCTGCACTTGTTAGGTGCTCGTGTTATACCATGACATGGGGGATATTCACCAGTTAAAGGTCCATAGCCTGGTTCTTGTCAGTCATAGTGCTCTAGGAAATACTCCAAATCATAACAAACACTCACTAGTGCTTTAAGGATGCACCACTATCGCATTCTGCTAGGAGTGAACACTAAAACACCATTAGTCATGTGTGCTTTGAGAGAGGCAGGACCTACACATGTTGGTGTCAGTGCAAATCCTACTATAAAATAGGAGCAGATGTGAGCCCTTATTATCAGGGCATCATTTTACAAGCTATTGCTCAGTTATCTCGTCGTTTACTCTTTATTTGGATGCTCCCTATCTTTGATACATGCAATTGCAAGTTTTTCATTTTGGAGTAGATTGCTATCATAACATGCACATATTCTTGATATTGTTACTTATCTTTTATAATATGGTCGTGTTTGTATATTAATTCTTATAATGGTTACAATACCATGGTAACCTCAGATGTGTAAGTTTTGCTTCAAACAGAGAGGGACCGTTGCTGGTGGTTGCATCTGGTCGGGACACAATTTCAATGGCGAGTGCAATAAAAAGACTTGCTCCCCAAAATACATTTGTAATACAGGTACAGAGAGAAAAATCATTCCTTTCATAAGGTTATGCTGCTTGCTTTGTTCTCCATTGCCTGTTTGTGGATGCTAATTGATTCTGATATATGAGTTTATCAGATCCAAGAGAAGCTTGCAAGATAGTAATAGAACAGGTTAAACTTACTTGCACTGAGATATTAATATCTGGCTGGCTGGCTTGTTTATCTTATATTTTCTCCTGTCATGAAATTTCATGTTCACTTCATGAAGCTTGACATTCTAGTGCAGTTTTGAGTGCTTTGTGTGTTTAGGCTGTTAATTATTGCTGCTTCGGCTTAATGATGTGAGGCCTTTCTTGAGTTGATGTTTCCAATTCTGTAGTGAATCGTATAGTTCAAGATATGAACAGTGGAACATACTAAGACATCTCGTCCAAACTCTACCTCATGGAGGCAATTATCAGACCCACAGTTCTATATGGCTTCGAGATCTGGGGGTTGAGCTTGTTATAGATGGACTAGGCTAGGTTGGAGGGGGTCCAGACCCTACTTCTCAGGCGTATCATCCACTGGAAACAGACGGTTCCACAGCCCATTAATCAAGCAGAGTTTGGTTCCACCCATTCTGCCTTGAGGTCATTTTCTGCCTGGTCTCTTTCCTTCGTAGAGTTAGATCTTTCAGAGACACTACTATAGGAAGAGAGCGATACCCCTACATCGCTCTTTGCTCTTTGGAGGCTCTTGCTTCAGATACCCCCTCAGGTCGTGCACGTGGTTGGTTCTCAGAGGTGTCTCGACTTCTCCAGTCGATGACTATCTCCCCAGAGTGCATTCCCCCGTTCAATTTCTCCCTTGATACACTATGTCATCTCTTGCCGACTAAGCATGTATTGAATCATGCTATTAGAGAGGACATCTACAGACTATATATTTAGGTCACTTGGACATTGCCTCTGATGAGCCTGGGCTCGAAGATGTCCTTCTATCTAGAGAATTTTTTGGAGTTGCAAGATGGAATCGTCGTCTGCCCCCCTTATACATGCAGGCATTGGATGCACTCACTTAGGATCCTTTTGGGTCAACTTCGGGTTGGATCTCATGGACTCCAGATCGAGACAACCACATACCATGGTCTGATAGGACCTGCCAAATGTGCCATTTACAGGAGCCGGAGACAGAGGTGCACCTCATCTTTAGGTGCCCCATATACTATGAGATCAGAGGGCGCTACCATTGCCTATATAGGGACTCATGGCGCTCACTCTCTACTTTCTTCCGTTACCAGGACCAAAGATGCCTAGCCCTCTTCATCAGGGAAATCTTCAGCTATAGATCTCCGTTCTTGTAGGCCCCGCCCCACCCTGGGATGACCAAGACGATCACCTCATACTTTCATGCTGATGCATCAGATCGGAGTAACAAGCGACAAACTGAGTCCCAAAGTGAACTGGATAGTAGATTGGTGAGACCTCGTGTCTCTCCTCAGCCTCCCTCGTTATCATTGAGACCGGTTCAGAGGTGTCGAATGATACATCAATCCATACATCCTCAGAGAGCTAGAGGGATGAGTTCCAGACAGGGTTCAGAGCCGGGAGCCTCTCGTCCGCTAGACCACCTCCCAGTCTCAGATAGGCTCTCAGAGATCTATTTAGAGTTTTTTTTTTTCCAGCCTCCGATGTTAGGAGTATCCCTTGCTCCCACATCCCCCAAAATCATATAGCCAGACACCTTGATAGTCCCCGAGGACACCAACAACGATCTAGTGCCCAGTTCGCCCCCCTCGCCATTGGCCATTTGACCCGGGAGACTTTGACAGCTGCATCGTCATAGCTCTCTCTCTTGATAGACTTTTGAGTTGGGCATACTCACTCTTATTTTGGATCATTGTACCTTTGTCATGGTTATATATTTTTTGAGGCAACGCTACTTTAGGTTTCTTTCTTTATGTTATTTTCGGCATTATCAAGGAGTTGTGATTGTACTCCCACATTGTATTCATACTTGTAGCTTTCAGTCCCATTGACCTACTTTTGTGGTCATTTGTTGGACATTAATAAAATTATCTTATCTTATCTGATGGAGTTGTATCTTGTTCATTGTACTGATTTATATTGAGTTCCAAGAGAATCTCTGCCTAAGTGGTGAAAGATTATACCATTATAGCTAAGAATTAAAACAACCTACAGAAAACAGAAAATGATTTGAGTTTATAGCATGGTTTCATTTGCAAGTTCCTTACCACTTTTGGAGCAGGGAAAAATCCAAAGAAACAATTTAAATTTAAATCTGAAATGACATATCTAGTATACATCTTTAAGGTCCCACGTTCTTCAATCAAATGGGACAAAAGTCCAAACTCAAAGAAACACTGCAAGGAAAAAGTCCTAAGAAACATTCTACAATAATTACTAAACTTTAAACCCAAAGTAGAAAGGAAAAGGAATTAGGGAGATATGAAAGAGGGAAAATTTAGAGTCTTGGCCAAGAAAGCAAAATCAAGAGTTCATGGATAGTTCATGCAATTTTAAATTACTTCAATCAGTATTGCTTGCTTCATTTTATTGTTCACAACAAATCATTCATTTGTTTTGTAGCTTTTTTCCTCTTTCATTTCATTTAACATATTGTGAAAACCAACGTCTTTTGGGATTCAAAGAGTCACATACGTGTATGGCTCTTGACTATCATACAAGATGAAATAAAATCAATTCTAATTTTTAGTACAACTTAGAAACTGTTCTGTTTTATGGCGATAACTACACCTATTTTAAATTAAAGAGGTGATTCAAGTTACCTCACAATTCCTTCCACTGGCTACTATACTAGGAAAATGTTGGAGTGCTGGATTTCTATCTACTCCTTTTTTTTCTCTTAATACTCAATAAAGCATTTGTCTTTTGAACTCATATTATGGCAATAAGAAGTTTGTGATCATACATAGGTAGTAAAAATAAGCATCCCAGGACTTGTAAATTATCTATTTATCAGCTTGGAATATCACCATCAGGTTGGTCTCCAATATTAGAATTCAATATAGCACAAATTAAATGGTCTATTCGCTATGGTTAGCCCACTAGATTGGTCTTATTGTAGAAGTTAAATTATAATGCTAGTATTTTATTTGTCATAGAATATTCTAAAATTTGACCATGGTCTAATTATTATAAACACTTCAACACTAAATATCAATTTTATGCACTTCCGTTGTACTCAAATGTAAGTGATAAGTACAATTAATCTAATATACACATTCATACTCATGATAGGGCACCCTATTATGTCTTATATTTTGGGTAATCATACCATATCATTTATGGAGATGATTTTCTTCTTAGTAAATAGAGGCAAAGACTTAATCTATAGATCTTTAGGTTCTTATGGTGTCCTTGTGCTAGAATAAACTGTGCTTCAACAATAACCATGCATTTTATGCAACTCTACAACTTTTCATTTTTCTAGGTAACTAACATGTATGGAGATCATACTACTACAATATCTTTATCATTCGTCCTAGCTGGAATAGATACAATAAACTATGGAGTGCTAATATGATAGAGGCATTGCCTACTTGCACATTAAGTTTATCCAATCGATTTCCACCTCTTTATCTTGTTCTTGGAGATATGAGGAAATCCTCTTTAACCATTTTGTTGGACTGATTTTCCATACTTCATTGCAAACATCATAGAAAATTCTAGTGATAAACTTATAGTGGTCACATTTCATGTTTAATCAAAGACAATATCGATATCTCATATATTTAGCCTTATCATCGAGCCCTGAAAGGATCTTATAGGAAATGCCTATTGTTGTATGCTTGATCTCCATGTCTCAGTGTAGATGATCATAACACATAATCTATCTCATCCATAAGCCTAATGGATCTTGCAAGCTGTCAACTTTTGGGATTACTTTGAAAGTGTTTACACCATGCTTGGGGGTGCTTCATGTGATGTGAAGTGCATGATATATGGATGACCCTTGGATGTGCCATGATGGACATACACATGTGTGGTGTCTTGCTCATTGATTGCTAGACCTCATCTTGGTGCTTATGCGGATTTCTTCCTTGGAGTGTTAGAGACATATGAAGCTTGGTGATTTCTTCATGATGGTGACATGGAGGTTCATTGCTTGCTTGGGAGGATGACTTGTTTTAGAGGAGTGTTGGGCATAATGGAGGAGGGCATTGAGCCCTAAATGGCATGGGCACACCTGGTTGAATGCATGAAGGCTTGTGATTGACTTGAGGATGCTTGGGTTGAGGGAGTGATTATGTAGGTGGGGTGCACTTGGAAGAGCACATCACCTAGGAGGATTGTTGGAGTTGTGGGGGTTTGTAGAGGTGGAGTGTTGTACCACCTTGAGGAGCATTCATGCTTTAGAGGCTTGCTTGTTGGGCATCTTCACCTTGGAACTTGACATGTGTCACTTGTAGAGGAAGCACTTCACATGTGGGCCTATCTTCTTGTGGATAGGTTGCTTGTAGTGCATTAGGACCGCTATTATATTTTTGGCCTCCTTTACCTCATATAAATAGAGGAAGGAGAGAGTCATCTTTCATCACGATCATTTGCACTCACTCATTTCATTTGTCTTAGAAAGTTGTCTTGTAAGGTACAAGACACTAGGGTTCACGAGGAAATCCTAGGAGAAGATAAGACAAAGAGAGATGTTGGAGATGATACTTGATCTTGTGAATTCATTCTCACTCACTCATATTAGAGAGTGAGGAGCAAAGCCCACTAGTCTCTCTCTCTCATATTCTCATCATTGTGTTAACACTGTTTGTCTTGGAGAACTTCAAGGGTAATTCTAGAACCAGGGTTTCACCATAAGGAGACAAAGAAGCTAGGGTTTGTGATAAACCCTAGAGGTTAAAAGAAACATTGTTCTTGTAGTGCTTGTGAGAGAAGAAGACTAGGGTTTTGGAAATCCCAATGCTACTTGTTATGCTTGGTGAAGAGGAGAGAAGCAAATGCCTTGCACACTTGTGAGATGCAAGTGTAGGAGCCAAGGAGGATATTTTGAAGAAGAAATCAGTTTTGGTTAGAAGTGATTCCTAGCTAGGAGGAATTGGTGGCTAGGGTCTTCATGGTTTCCCTAGCTAGGGTTTGAAACTTTGAAGAGCTTAAAATTGTACCAGCTTGTGATAAGCTATATGTACATGTACTTCATCTCTTATATATTAATGAAGTGTTTCAGCTGTCCAATTATCGTGTACTTGCAGATTTGATTTTTAGCTTGTGTTGCCTTCTTGATTGGATAATTTCTAGCGCTTGTTGTTCATGTTGATTTGACATAACATAGGGATGAAATTGTTAAGTGATTTAAAATGTCTTGAAGACAAAGGGGGCAGATTTACTGCTGTAATAAAATTATTTCAGATATGTTATATGCATGAAAAAGTGTGCCCTAAGGGCTATAACTTCTTGTTATTGAAGTACACTTGTTTGGTATCTTTTCTTTTGAGTCGCCTAGTGATTTGGACCGAACTGAAGTGAAGCATTTGCTGCTGTTCGCCGCTGTAATTAAATATTTCAGATCACCCCTGAGGCTGAGAGCTCTGATGGATTAGATCTGGGAAAATTCTAGTGAGGTGAAATTTCTGAATTTGCATTTAAAGGCCTAGGTCAGAAATTTTGACCCAAGCCATGATGATTGAAAAACTAGTAACAAGTACATCTTGGTTACTCCTAAGATTGAAGTCTGTTTTTCCTATGGAGAATTCATAGCGCTTCCCAATTATGTCCGAGAAGCATACTTTTTCTTTGACAGAATTTTTTACTTCTTCATAAATAGAATTTCCCATTTCTAGGAGCATCATGTATAGGACTGTCAATGTTCGTATAGAGCAAAACACTCCCAAAAAACCACTGCGCTTACAATTCATATCTATCCAATGGAAGACTAAAAAATATTGAAATAGATAGCCAGATTACACACACTAGAAACCATTCAAGTCTTCACGGAATGACTTATTTTTGAGATTCCATGAATGGAGATTCATGTAATTTGAGGAGCAGCCATTGTCCTTTCTTTTTTGATTTCAATCCATCCTTTATCTTCCAAAGCCAACTCCTCCAAAGCTAGCGGATCCCTCAAACAAGACATCCCCCGTAGAGGGCTAATGGTTCTTGGCCTTCAGTTCTTCGTTGCACTTGCGTTATCTCACCATCACTTTGTTTCACTTCTTCATACTGTTAGAACTTAGGTTTTGGATTCTTCTCAGGATAGGATAGATTTGCTTATATCATGATTTTCCAACTGTTGCTTTAGCACTCCCACTTTGTATTCTCACAGATGTACTTAGCAGTCCCATTGACCTATTTGTGGTTGTTTGTTGGACATTAATAATATTATCTTATCTAACAAATTCAATTGCTCTTCATCATTCAAATTGACAGAAGGGGCTAGATCCCTTCCCTTCCAAATTCTCCCCTATCTGTTGTGCTTGTGAGGAGACTAATGGCTACATGGAGGATAGATCCTCCATCACATGATATGATGCCTTTCCCTTAATAGTATCAACTATTGATTCAGGGGGTTCGAGATCGACATGATCTAGGAATGGATGCACCTAATGAGAGTTTTTCCACCAAGTGGGCTTTTATTTTCTAAGTTTCTTCACTTGAGAAGTCGTTTGGGAGTCAACTTTGCCTATGGGAAAGAGGTGGGATCAACATGATCTAGGAGTGGATACACCTAATGATGATTAGTCTTAGAGTCTTTTCACCAAGTGGACTTTCAATATCTAAGTTTCTTCACCTGAGAAGTCATTTTGGAGTCAACTTTACCCTTTGGGCATGAGGAAACTAGATGGTTATGCTCAAAATAAACCCTGCAGGGAAAGTTAATGTATTCATAATCCAAAACTTGGGACTAGCTACAACCATTATAATCTAAAATAATTTTTTTTTTCTGGAAGACCCTTGCTCAGATCAACTTCAATGCAAATTTGAATAGACGTAGATGTTGCCAGTGCCTTGTTTTTGAAGCTAGAGCAACAAACATACCTAGAGGGTTTCCAATGGCCTTGTGGGAGTTGGCATTCCAATATTCAAGGGGCATGCTAGGTAACCTCAACAATATTATGTAATTGACAATAGTTCATATACACAAAAATAACCAACATATGAATGAAAGATAGTTGAAATCCATAAAGGATAATAATTATATAATTAATAATGAATTGATGGTTGATGATTTCAATGAGCCTTGTGACGATATACTTGTATGCATTGACTAGTCATGAGGTGAATGGTTGTGTCCCTTAGGTTATGTCCTTTAGCCTACTTTTATTTTTATTATTATTACTTTATCATTATTATTATATTTATATTCATTACATTGACTCTCCCTTAAAAGTGCTTTGTCATCAAAGCATTTAATGCAAAAATCTAATCTTTTTTCTGACTTGCAATACCTTCTCATGATTCTCCACTTGAAGTTGTGAGGGTTGAAGACATGAGACAATATGATCTTCGAAGCACTAGCAGAATTCTCAAATTGTGGAAGGGTCAGACCAACCTATTTTGGTACTCCGTGGAATTGTGCTTTTATAGGGTCCTTGGATAGAATTTTTTGCATTGTGATTCCCAAGATGACGTCTATTTTGAGACCTAGTTGCACTGGAATTAATATTCTTCGGATAGTAGTTTGAATATTATCTTTGTTCTGAACGATGTTGATATGTTGATTAGTTAAAGTGTCGACATTTGTGATCATGATGTTGATAAGGTGTCCTTGTAACATAATTTTTCCTTATCATACTTCTAGTGTTTTCTTGATTCGCTTTTGGTATTATGTCGTCTTCGTACACTTGTGTTGATTTGTTGATCATTGGATTTTTATTAGTAGAGGCACTTGGATTTTCCATCTCTTGTGCTTCGATGTTTGAAGAGATCCCTCTTTCCACTAGATTGGTCATTGTCTCCTTTTAAGTTTGCTTTAGCTTTTCCTGTTGTGACTTCTTTTCATTTTTTAACTTCTCAATTTGTGCGATCAAGCTTTGAATGTGATTTCTAAGACGAGAAATTTCTTCATCTTTGTTAGCGACAACCTTGTCCAGAAGATCTTGCATTTTTTGTAATGACTTGTGATTATTTAGTAGGATTACATTTGATACATATTTCAAGTCTTCAAATGAGGGAATTTGTGAGCATGAATTCATTGTAAAGTTCTGCAATGTTATATTCTTCTTTTTATAGGAGAATGTCAAAAAATTATTCATCATGTTTAAAATCAAGGACCCTTGTGTTTCCATCTAGATTGAACTTATTCCTTTGTTTAATTTTGCTGGTGATTTTTATTTGAAACCTTTGGAGATATGTCTTCTTATAACTTAGATCTACCTTTTAGATTTTCTTAATAATTCTTTAACAACTTAGCAAAATAAATGTAACCAGATCTACCTTTTAAATTTTCTTAATAATTCTTGAATAACTTAGTGGAATAAATGTAACTAGATGTACCTTTCAAATTTTCTTAATAATTCTTTAATAATTTAGTTTTTTGTTTGCGTAATTATCCGATTTAACCTTTACGGTAGGGGCTCTTGCAACTTTCTTTGTTTATTAAAACAAAAAATGCAAAAACGTGGGTTTTTGATGATTGATTCAGAGTTCACTTACTCATACCCCTTTGTAACTTGAATGATTTCGTGGTTTAAAACAATGGTGGTGATTCAAAATCACCTTTGACGGTGGCACGACTTCCTATGAATCAACGAAATATCAATTACATCACAATCGACAATAGAGAATAATTTGGTGGCCTAAGCGGGTGAACACATGGCATCTTCAACAAGCAATTCATTGTAGTTTTATTTCGCTAGATGTTGTAGCTACGTTGGATATCAAATACTACATCGATATACTTAGTTCGATAATTGTAGTGAGACACGATGGGCTAGAAAGGGGGATATGATAATTTCTTCTAGTTGCTTACTCAACATGCAGAGGTAGAGAGGAAGGCGACGTTCAGTTGATGGTGCCGACGAAAATCAATACAGGGAAAATCTCGTTTAATAATTCCTACTCTCGATTGTTGACCCAAGCTTGGCGACTATTGTTTAAGTGATGGAAACTGTTACCTACTCCTTTGTTGTACCGTTAAGGGAATTGATTTGCGTATTTCGTTTATTCGTGCGTTCAACTTCTCATGGTGGCACATTATCTTATGGAAGCACGACAAGGGCTCAACTATTAGAGGATTAATTTTTTTAAATGGAGACTGTTGCAGTGGAAGGGTGTTCAATAGATTTTCTCTGGGAGTTGACAACTACTGTTATGGTCTTGGATGGTTTCCAAAGGTTTACAAGAATAATTTGACCTCCCCAACTACTTAGTACTTGATGATGCTGGCATACAAATCTATAGAGGGGTCCCCATAGGGCCCATTATGAATAGCATACGATGAAGAGGTTGGAGGGAAGTAACAGACTGCAATGTAAATGTCCTTGAGGAGAAAAGAAACACCCCTAACTTGGACCCACATAAACCTAGCAAACTCATCCTCAACCACCAAAGATATCCTTCTTTGGAGGGAGTCCCTAGCGAAGCAAGAAACTCCAACTGACCCTTTGACACCCCTCGAGCTCCTCGTCTCCTGTTTGTAGGTTGAGAACTGATGGTATCTCGTGATGTCTAGGAGAGGCCGAACATGGATCTCTTGTGTCTCGGTGATGAATAGTATGTGTGACGAACTAAGAGCATCGTACATTAGACCCAATGATGACCAAAAGGACCCATTTCCATTCCAATTTCCAACAATTGATGGAAATGCATGCACCCTATCGCCTCTCCCAACGGGCCCATCATTTGGAAGCCCTTGATTGGGGTTCCCACTCTGGTTGAAGAGTCTCGAATCACTGCTTTGAGTTTCCTGATGACTGCCCACTTCCCTACTTGACGTGTTGTTGTAACCAACTCTTTGGAGTGTTTGAGCTTCGCAACTTGTGTTCTAGTGAGACCTTTATCAAGGAAGATCTTATTGGGAAGAGAGAACAACTTTCGCCTAGCTCTAAGGGCTTGGAACTGATTGGCCACAGGCTTGAATCAGAGAAAGAGAGTGGAGTTGTACCCAAGCCAAAGCTTGATCAAGGGTCACATCAATGAGATCTAGATTATCCCCAAGAAATAAGGTCCCAACCACCATTGAGTCTGAGCATGGAAGTGGTAGAGGGAGCCCTCTCACTTTGAGGTTCAATTCTTGTGCCCTCCTAATACGTTCCTATGTGAGTTTAGCCTGTAACACCTCCTCAACCACTGCNGGGGGGGGGGGGGGGGGGCGCTTATCCCTTCCTCTAAGCACCTGTGCCCATGAGTTGATATGTGTTTCTATTTCGTATTTAAAAGCGGTCTGTTGAGATCTGATCTCCTTCTGTTTGTTTATAAGATCAAGAAGTTTTGTTGTAAGGTGTTGCTAGGGGAGTGGTGGAGGGCATCTTGCTCCTTGATCACATTTAGCTGTTTTTTTAGTGATATGTTCTCTGATTCAATTGTGGCTACCTTGCTTGTGGGTTCATCGACCTCTGTCCATAAAGCCAGGTTTGATGATTCCAAGAGTTCTAATCTCGTAATTAATCCCTTGATAATCCTTTTGCTACCCCCATCTGCAGAGTCCTGTGTAGCTGAATTTGGGATCCTTGTGATAACTACAATGGCAGTGTCATCTCTAGCAAAGGGATCCACCATCTCTTCCTTTGGACTGGCTATAGAATTTATTGTTGAGATTATGTACCTTGGGAGGTGTTCCCCATGTGTTTGTGAGCTCCTAAACACATGGAGGTTCCAGAGGGGCGCAAAGGGAAAGGAGGAGCTCATTCCTTCATTTGTTCACTTGGAGAGTTTGAGAGAGAGCATAGAGACGAGGTTTCATGCATTGGATGAGGCTAGCTTGGGCGCTCCCTTCTATGGAGATAGGCAACAGGCTTAAGGCCTCGTTTATTTATTGAGGAGCTTCCAGATTTGGGGAGGGCGCAATTGAGGAGGAGGTCACATCATCAATGGGGAGGCCTTAGAGAGCTCAGATTGCAGTGAGATCTGTTTCAGAGGGAGGCTACACTTCAATATCAGAGTACTGTGGAGGGGTTTCCTGTTCAGAGCTTCTAGTTGGCATCTGGCCCCATTTCAGTGGTCTTGGCAACATTTCTGGGGGGTGCACCATCCTAGGGTGCTCTTGGTTCATTTGGACTTGTATTTCAGCTTGGATCAAACTGTTATTGTATTAGGTTCATCTATATTTTGTACTTGCTGTATTCCACCATCTATTCTCCTCATATATAGACATATATTCCAAACTGGTTTTSCCTGGGGGGTTTTTATCCAGGGTCATGTTGACCAAAAATACCTGTGTTAAATTTCATGTGTGTTAGAGTGTAGAACTACTGTATTTTCAGATGTAAAGATCTCTAGGTGTGTTACATTTATTTTAGTATGCATGTGCTAACCCTTGGTGACTAAAACTACATGCTAGAGCACCTAAAATTGTGAATGTAACCATAACAAATCAGCAAGAAGTTCCTGAACTGTTGGCTGTCCTAAAACAACAACAAAACCTTCATTGACAGTTGAAACTTAGAGCCAACTTGAGGTCAAAGACAGACCTAGTTGGCAACTTGATAGGACATGGAAAATCTTCATGGTATCAGAGCTGAGGTGGCTGATTTTTGAGTAGTTTGGACAACATATGAGTGGGTTGTTATAGACATCTTATTGCCAGATTTTGTGGACAGCCATTGCCAGTGTTAGTGGCAGCTTGTTGGCAGTATTTTTGTAGAGGATTGTAGAGCAGTTGTGGATAGTTTTCGTCAATCTCTTTTCACACCTACAGGGTAGGAGTGAGGCTGATTTGACACCTCTTTTCACACCTATATTTCTAGGAGTGAGGTCGAGGTTCGCTTGCCTCTTTTCACACCTGTGTTGACATGAGTGAGGCAACGTTCCTTTGCAGTTTGAGCATCAGTTGGAGTGCAGTTTGGGAGACATGTCAGCACCTCAGATGAGTGTGGAGGACATGCTAGCTAGGGCTAGAAATTGGTCGCCTTGGAAGGCGAGGATAGTCTTTGTCTTAGAGGGGACATAGTTGAGGCGATTGTTCCGGTTATTCTTGCTACTGCCCACGTCTTGTTGGCAGAGTTCAGGAAGAGGAACAACAAGGAAAAGAGGACCATTTGTGATGCAGTGCGGGATCATATCATTCCCCACTTGATCGTGAAAGCTTATGCATATGAGATGTGAGCATCTCTATGTAAGCTTTACCAGAGCTCCAATGAGAACCGGAAGATGGTTCTTCATGACCAACTCAGGGGCATTCACATGCTCAAGAATGAGTCGGTGACTTCATTCCTTGGTCATTACACCCAGATCAGAGACGAGCTTGGAGTCGTTGGAGAGGTAGTGGACCCCAACTCTATTGTGAGAGAAGTCCTTGAGTGGTTGTGAGTACTATCTCACATTCATTGATGAATACTCAAGGAAGACCTGGATCTATTTCCTGAAGACCAAGAGTGAGGTCTTCAAGAGGTTCCAAGAGTTCAGAGCTCTTGTGGAGAACCAATCTGGAAAGAGGATCAAGGTCTTGCGATGGGATAACGGAGGAGAGTATTCCTCCACTCAGTTCATAGACTTTTGTGCCCAACATGGGATCAAAAGATAGATGATCGTACCCTACAACCCCCAGCAGAACGGGGTTGTCGAGGGGAAGAATCGGGCTATCACCGGTGCCATGAGATCCATGCTACACGATCAAAGTTTGCCTCTTTACCTATGGGCAGAGGCGAGTGCTACTGCAGTTTACCTATTGTATCTAGTGCAGTTGGATACTCGGAGGTGTCCAAAGCCTATCGTATCTACATTCCATCACTTAGGAGAGTGGTGGTGAGCAAAGATGTCAGATTTGAGGAGGATAGGGCTTTTCAGAGATCTCTTGAGTCGATAGTCAGTGTTGAGGATGATGCATAGGCACCGATTGATGTCTCAGAGGGAGCACAACCTCAGGTTTCCGGTACGCCAGTATCAGGGGTGACAGGGTCACCATGCACAAATTCAGGGTCACAGTCAGAGGGTGTTCAGCCAGAGGGGGCATAGGCTTCAGGTTCTCAGAGTGTTGAGACTAGACTTGAGGCAGTCACTCTTGGGCAGAGAGATCTTACTTCTCCGTTGACCACTTCAGGGAAGAGGAGACCTAGATGGTTTCAGGAAATCTTGAAGGAGGCCAAGGAGAAAGTAGGTGAGCCCAAGAGCCAGATCAGAGAGAGTAGACCTCCAGTCAGATTTGGAGCATATATGGCACTAGTGACGAGTATCACAGATAGTGAGCCACAGACATTTGCGCAGGCAGTGGACCAACAGGTCTGGAGAGAGGCCATGGTAGAGGAGTATGACTCCATTGTGTGCAATGATGTTTGGGAGGTGGTTCCGAGGCCAGTGGGGAAGTCAGTTGTGACTTCCAGGTGGTTATACAAAACCAAGTATGTTGCAGATGGCAGCATAGGCCTGTTTTGTGGCGCGAGGCTTCTCGCGGGATCTTGGCCCCTTTTTAGGGCTTTTTGGGTTTTGGGATTATGTAATGGTTATGGGGATGTCGGCCCATGGGTTTACCCATGTTTAGGCCCTTTTTGCAATGTATAAATAGAAAGCTAGGCGATGTAGGAAGTAGTTCGATCTATGTGATCGAAGAGGGGCTAGACACTATGCTAAGTGCTTTGTGCATGCTATGTTGAGAACTTGCAGAGCTAAGTGCAAGTGATTGTAAGAGACTGTGAAGAGACTTTGTGCTGTAACTCAGGGAAGGAGGATCTAGCGAAGTGCACAGATCTCCTGTCCTCTGTGGAGGAAGATATCATGGCTTTGTGCATGTAGAAGATTGACAGAAGGAAATAAAGAAGAAGAGTTGGTGGACGTAGCCCCAGGGAGGGGGTGAACCACGTTTATCCTGTGTTGTGGTTGCTTTGTGCTTTATGGTTGTTCTTTTGTTTATGTGATTAAATGCTTAGTGCGCTGATGTATGTTAGATGAATCTGATATGATAGCTTAGTGCTGAATAACATGAATGAATGCTAGATCTGACCTATGTTGATGTGCTTAGTGCTTGATTATATTGGATCTGTGTGAATACTGCGCCGTTTTGTTATTAGGGTTTATCTGTGCCGTAAGCTAAAGGTGAATATTGATGAACTGTAACTGCTAAGTGCTTTGTTAAAGTGTTACAATCACAGATCTGTGTCCCAGCTAAGGTTGCAGACATTGGAGTCCTGCAACCACCCCTGCCTCTACCTGGGGTGAGACTTCATCTGCTTCGCAGGTGTTGCCGAAAGGGCCGATAGTTGGGTTTTGTTGGTGCGCTGTTGTAGCATTGAACCTTGGGTCTGCTCCTGTGCCAACAAGGAGGGAGTGGACCCGGTGGAGCTGCAACTGATCGGTATTCGGGTGGACAGGTTGTATATGTTGAGAGGACAACCTTCAGTGTATGATTCAACGTCGGATGAGGAGGCTCCTGAGACTTCGGTGGCGTCAAGGATTTAGTCTTGCATTCTGAGAGAAGAGAGCGAGTCTCTTCTGGGCACTGGCAGGAGGCTCAGCCAGTGTGATCGAACCAATGTTCAGGATGAAGTGGATTCTTCTAGGAGCCCAGGGTTCCGGGTAGTTGCCAGGAGGAGATGTTCTAGTTCGAGTTCTGTGCAGGTGTTGAGGATAGCTCCAGGTTCAGAGGGAGCTCCTACAGACCACAGTGTGATGGGACCAGATGATGGAGATGGCAACGAGTACATCCCTCGCTAAGATGGAGTGTTAGCTTTTTAGCTTGGGAGGTACTCTGCATGTTTTGTCATGTATGCAGATGTAACCTTATGTTTACACTACTAGGTACTTAACTTCGTAATGGGTTTTTGTAAAGTTGTAAAGTGGTTCTTTTATTAAAGGGACTTTTTAATAAAGTGTACCTTGTAATTTTAAAGTGACTTTATTTCATAAAGTGCACTTATGTAATAAAGTGAAATGATAAGTGATTCTTTTTGGAGGGAATGAATCATGACCCTTCTTGAAAAAGACAAGATTAAATCTTGGCCTTTGGATTTAGGGTTGGGAAGGTGAAAAAACACTTTGGAGGGAAAATATCATTTTCAGATTTATAAAAGAATGCATTGGGTAGTGTGCAAGACACAAGAGGAGATTGAGAGAGAATTTTCGAGTAGGCTTGAGAGAGGAAAAATAGGGCAGCATAGAGGGCACATTTCCCAAGATAAAGTGGGCACAAATCCCAAGGGAACATTTTTGTTTCATTGCTGAGTTAATTTGCTGTTGTGGGAGGCCGTACTGTACGGATCCATATAGTTCATACAACAAGGGAAAGAGGGAACGCAAATCGAGGCAGTCTTTTGCACGATTTTCGAGGTTGATTCAAGGGTTTTGCTTGCTGTTTTTGGGCTGTACAGAACAATTCGTACAACTAACTGTTGGCACAAATTTCGACGTACAGGGAGGGCCGTACAACAATACGGATTTGGCACATATTACGAGGCAGATTTTTAGGATTGTTTTAGTGTGCTATAAGTGGACTTTCTTGGCTGGAAATTGTGATTTTGCTGCTGATATGTATTTTCCTGAAGCTGAATAATAAGATCTCTCTCTCTCTCTCGTTGGGTTTCCCCACATTGGGTTTTCCCTGACATTTACCTAAATTTTTGAGTTTTTCATGGGTTATTGAACGTTGTCCATTGTGTTTATTTCCGCTGCATATTTGCTTAGCAATGTGTATTTCTGCTTTTGGAAATTTCTGAATGGGGGTTTGAGGCATTTATGAAGTTCATACAAGACAATTATCTCTTGGTTGCTAAGTGTATGACTTCACTAGGGGTTTGGTATTGACATGATCTACTATTTGGCATCTTCATCGGAGTGTTTGGAGGCCTTTAGCAACAAGGCCGAATTGTTGGGTGTACTCATCTTTCCAGCAGGGCACAACTTATCTAGTTTGGGGTTTAGCACTTCAGAGAGCAGGGATCTTAGCTTGTCATTCATCGTAGTCATGTGGCCTTTGGAGGCTTGTAGCTTCTCTTCTTGATCTTGATTAGGGATCATCTTCATTTTTGTTATTAGACCTGTTGGCAAATCTTTAACAAACAGTGCATGCTTGTATACTTGTCATTGATGGCAAAGTACAACAGTGTAGATGGCATGCGTACAGAAAGTATGAAATAGATGGGCATTATGAGAAGACGCTGCAGGAAGGGTTTGTAGGGTTTGGTCATAACAGATTCTATATGCTGTAAATGCATCATCCGATTCAATTGTCAGGAGATCATAATGGAATTTCGTGCTGGAATGATGTCTTTGGAGGGGACACGAGTTGTACAACTAACTGTTGGCACAAATTTCGACATACAGGGAGGGCCGTACAACAATACGGATTTGGCACATATTACGAGGCAAATTTTTAGGACTGTTTTAGTGTGCTATAAGTGGACTTTCTTGGCTGGAAATTGTGATTTTGTTGTTGATATGTATTTTCCTGAAGCTGAATAATAAGATCTCTCTCTCTCTCTCTCTCTCTCTCTCTCGTTGGGTTTCCCCACATTGGGTTTTCCTTGGCATTTGCCTAAATTTCTGAGTTTTTCATGGGTTATTGAACGTTGTCCATTGTGTTTATTTTCGCTGCATATTTGCTTAGCAATGTGTATTTCTGCTTTTGGAAATTTCTAAATGTGGGTTTGAGGCATTTATGAAGTTCATACAAGACAATTATCTCTTGGTTGCTAAGTGTATGGCTTCACCAGGGGTTTGGTATTGACCTGATCTACTATTTGGCATCTTCATCGGAGTGTTTGGAGGCCTTTAGCAGCAAGGCCGAATTGTTGGGTGTACTCATCTTTCCAGCAGGGCGCAACTTATCTAGTTTGGGGTTTAGCACTTCAGAGAGCAGGGATCTTAGCTTGTCATTCATCGTAGTCAGGTGGCCTTTGGAGGCTTGTAGCTTCTCTTCTTGATCTTGATTAGGGATCATCTTCATTTTTGTTATTAGACCTATTGGCAAATCTTTAACAGACAATGCATGCTTGTATACTTGTCATTGATGGCAAAGTACAACAGTGTAGATGGCATGAGTACAGAAAGTATGAAATAGATGGGCATTATGAGAAGACGCTGCAGGAAGGGTTTGTAGGGTTTGGTCATAACAGATTCTATATGCTATAAATGCATCATCCGATTCAATTGTCAGGAGATCATAATGGAATTTCGTGTTGGAATGATGTCTCTGGAGGGGACACGAGTTGTACCAGATACTCGGAAAGGACTTGTTCGTGTAGCTAGGGGAGATGAGGGTTTGTTACACTTTCAATGGCTTAATCGAACAAGTAATGTGGTAGAAGTTGATCAAATTGTATTTCCAGATGAAGCTGTATTTGAAAAGGTCCAGGAAACCCCCGAGCGAGTGTACATTTTGAAATTCAAGGAGGATGATCGCAAATTCCTTTTCTGGATGCAGGTTCCCGATGACCGTCAGATCAAGTGTTGATCGACACTGTTGATCTGGATCGTCGACTCCATTTCGGAGTTTCGCGACTCGCGTCTTGGAGAGGCAAGAAATATGACAATTGAAATCGCGATATGCGAAATCGCGATTTAATCGCAGCCGTCAAATCCAGGTGTGATCTGGACCGTCGACTCCATTTCGAAGTTTCGCGACTCGCGTCTTGGAGAGGCAAGAAATATGACAATTGAAATCGTGATATGAGAAATCGCGATTTAATCGCAGCCGTAAGATCAAGGTTGATCTGGACCGTCGACTCCATTTCGGAGTTTCACGACTCGCGTCTTGGAGAAGCAAGAAATATGACAATTGAAATCGCGATTTAATCGCAGCCGTTAGATCAAGGTTGATCTGGACCGTCGACTCCATTTCGGAGTTTCGCGACTCGTGTCTTGGAGAGGCAAGAAATATGACAATTGAAATTGCGATTTAATCGCAGCCGTCAGATCAAGGTGTGATCTAGACCGTTGACTCCATTTCGGAGTTTCGCGACTCGCGACTTGGAGAGGTAAGAAACAAAACCATCGAAATCGCGATATGCGAAATCGCTATTTAATCCCAGCCGTCAATTCACGATGTGTTTTGGACCGTTGATCCGAGCTCCAACTCGGAGCTTCGCCTATCGCGATTTGGAGAGTCGAGATGCCTCATCTTCAGACTCACGAAAGGCGAATTCGCGAAAAACACTTTTTGCATAAGCGCTTGATCATAGCCTTGGTCATATTGGGGAAGGAGCTAGTGCAGAAAAGCTCTGTATCGGAACTTCGGAGATCGCGACATGAAGTGTCGAGACACTCGGCCTCAGGATT
The DNA here is from genome assembly GCA_009831015.1 of Picea engelmannii. Taxonomy (NCBI): domain Eukaryota; kingdom Viridiplantae; phylum Streptophyta; class Pinopsida; order Pinales; family Pinaceae; genus Picea; species Picea engelmannii. The sequence continues at coordinate 243,952 of ML781386.1, read as the reverse complement.
GCCGAAATGCCGAAACCCGATTTAAAGGCAATGTTAATAAAGTTCATCCAACGGAGCAGATAAACTGGAATATGATCGGAGGGTTACTGTTCTCTCTCATAGTTAACTCCTCAGTTACGAATCTGTTAGCGAAACAGACTCATGATTGCCGATCGGTTGGCGTTTCAGTTGCTCAGACGGTTGTCTTTCTTTTGCCTAAGGAGATGCGAAGGGGAACCGCCGTGTGCGCGTGTATAAAAGAAAAAGATACAGAGTGTGCGACTGGTTTTGTTGTTCTGGATGAAAAATGAATTAAACTATAAGAAAAGGAAACTCACAGAATGCGCAGAGTGAGATTGGGAATATGCGCAGTGTGAGATAAAACTCAGAGAAGAGTAACAGATGATGAAAAGACTTGAAGCAGAGCAGAATGAAAGAACGACTTGAAGTAGAGCAGAATGACAGAACAAGTTGAAGCAGTGCAGAATGACAGAACAAGTTGAAGCAGAGCAGAATGACAAAACAAGTTGAAGAAGACCAGATTTACAGAACAGAGAAGAAGTGGTAAGAATTGATTTATCTGTTTAGTTGTCTGTTTATTTATTCATTCATATTCCAGGGTGGTTGGGAGGTTCTAGGGAGGACTGTTGTCCTCAGAGGTTCAAGTGGGAGCTTGAACACAGGGAGTTGTAGCTTCCATCTGGTTGCAGCCAGAGAAACAAGGGTGGCAGGGTGGTGCAAGGGAGAACAAGTGTTCTCTGTTATACAGGTTGGAGCCTGTGTAACTGGAAGTTGGTGCTTCCATCTAGTTGGTGCTGGAACATTAGGGGAGTTGGTGCTTCCTTCTAGTGGGTGCTAGAGAAACAAGAGAGTCGGTGCTCTCTAACAAGTTGCGGCTTGTAAAACAGAGGTAGCAACCTCACATTGAGTTGGTGCTCAATTATAGATGATGTACAGAACTTAAAAGACTGCCTATCATTTCGAAGAAGAAGAGGTTTTCTCCCTTTATGGGTTTCCTCGTGAAAATCTGTCTCTGTG
>ML781386.1:211602-242835 GCA_009831015.1 Picea engelmannii | reverse complement strand
AGAAGTGGTAAGAATTGATTTATCTGTGTAGTTGTCTGTTTATTTATTCATTCATATTCCAGGGTGGTTGGGAGGTGCTAGGGAGGACTGTTGTCCTCAGAGGTTCAAGTGGGAGCTTGAACACAGGGAGTTGTAGCTTCCATTTGGTTGCAGCCAGAGAAACAAGGGTGGCAGGGTGGTGCAAGGGAGAACAAGTGTTCTCTATTATATAGGTTGGAGCTTGTGTAACTGGAAGTTGGTGCTTCTATCCAGTTGGTGCTGGAACATTAGGGGAGTTGGTGCTTCCTTCTAGTGGGTGCTAGAGAAACAAGAGAGTCGGTGCTCTCAATCAAGTTGCAGCTTGTAAAACAGAGGTAGCAGCCTCACATTGAGTTGGTGCTCAATTATAGATGATGTACAGAACTTAAAAGACTGCCTATCATTTCGAAGAAGAAGAGGTTTTCTCCCTTTATGGGTTTCCTCGTGAAAATCTGTCTCTGTGTATACCTTATGTGTGACTGATGCTCTTTACTTTTACTGTCCATAAGCTGTATAATGTTGATGATCACTTGAAGAAAGATTAAGAATGTTTTAATAGACTTAAAATTGTTTAAGCTCAAGACCTTAGTTATACTGTACCGGATCTGTAGATCTATTGTATTAGGGTCTTCTTCTATGAATAATATCAGATCGAGGTATTTTGGGTTATCTCTTGTATTGTTGATCTTGTTGAGGTATGTTCCATTGCTACATCTATTTGATTATTGCTGCAAACACACATAACAATAGTCAATATAAACCCTAGTACAACCTAAAAGACCAAATCAACAAAGTGTTTGATGAAGTGCCACAATAAAAAAACAGTTAAAAATTCATGGAAAACGTAATGCTCCTGGCATCTTGGCTTGGGAACATTACAGTGGTATCAGAGCGTTGATCCTCCCAACCAGTGGGGATTAGCACATGCAAGAAATACAGTGAAGATGGATATTAAGGACTTTGCTATAGAGACTGTACGTTGTGAACGGGAATACTACACCCTTAGTGAGGGACTTAGGGCTGACCTAACATTGCAACAATATATATCCATAAACAATCCTAGGTGGAGCAAAGATGAGGTCATAGAGTGGGCTGACAGAATAGAGAGATACAAAACCAAAACAACTAGATGGAGGGAAGCACAAAGTAAACCCACACCCATTAGGAGCGGGCAACTTTGCAACAGTTGCAAAGAGCCTTGGGAACCAGATCATAGATGTAGGGGTAAAGGTAAGAAACACATTATTGGGGTGCACTATGACAGTGATGATGAGGTGTGTGAGGATGCAGAGATAGATGCCTATTTGGAGCAGTTCGATGACACTAGAGACTCTTGCACAAAGGCTAGTGATTCTTGCACAGAGGCTAGTGATTCTTGCACGCTTGGGGAGGATTGTGACCCTTGCGTACTGAATGGACAGGATGATAGCACTTGTGCTTCAGCAGCCATATCACATAGTGTTGATGACATTACACTTCAACAGAGTGGTGACACTAGTGGGGATTCACACGTGTTAGCACCTAGACCTGACGAGCTCCCTATGATGACCGTGACATTTTTCATCTTTTCAGACACCCATGATAGCCACGTCACATGAGGATATCAGTGACATTTTAGATTGATGGAGGAGCCTTGTGTGAGGGATGCACACCATGGACATATGGATCCACAGACCCAGGAGGAGAGACACAACTTGGAGATGTGGACCTTATACATAGATATCAACATGAGGAGATTGAGTCACCTCTTTTGGAGACTCCATTAGTTGAGCAGGTTATGGAGACTGACAGATTGATGGGACACTTACTTCCAGGACCGACCTGCAATGATGAGGATGCACTCCTTATTGGTCGGGATGACCATAGAACGTGTCTAGATACATCTGTATGGGATCCAGGCTCAGTTGATAGTAGTAGGACGAGTGCACAGGAGGATACAACTGCTCATATAGGTTACAGTGTGATTCAGAGGGAGCTAGCAGTTGGTGATGTTATGCAGTCGCATATAGGAGGACCCAGTAGCACCGTGGACAGGGATCAATTCGGTGCTTTATCTTTTGCAGAGAGTGTTATTGGGGATTCCAGGGTTGACACTAGCAGTGAGGGGCATGAGGCAACGCCTCAACATGACGGTGATCAGGAGTCACACTACTTGGCAGGACAGTTGAGAGTCAGGGAGGACATGATCATGGCAGCCATTAGGTGCATTGATGACACACATGCATTGGTGGCAGATTATTGCTGGAGAGCATCGGTGGCACATGATAGTTTAGATGGGGGAATTGCCATGGATGACTTTCATACTCTCAAGGAGAGAGTGTCTGTGATGAGGACCGACTACCAACAGTTTTTGATGGACAGGGACTACCTCTTGGGGATTGGGGAGATGTATCACGGGTCCCTGAGGGAGAAGGAGTTGGAGGTGGATAGACTCACTCATGAGTTGGAGAGCACCAGCGGATTCTTAAGAGGCACACAGATAGCCCTTCAAGAATCAGAGTCCGCCCTTCAAGAATTAGAGTCCAGATCAGAGGAGCTTCTTGAGGAGATTAGCTAGAGATCCACTACATCTATCTTAGTGGAGAGTCAGATATATCCTTCAGTAACATTGCTAGAGGATGTTGGTGGTCTAGCAGAGGAGCACCAGTTGATGGAGGAGCATGAGGAGTACCCAGGGTCACTGATGAGTATGGAGAGTAGTGATCCGAAGGCGCAGGAGCTACCCTCCACGAGGATTTTTGAGATAGTCGAGCACTCACATATGCCTGGGGTCTCCAGAGCCAGGGGCAGTTATGAGGACACTTCCATTTGTGCTCCAGGATTAGATGACCTTCGTGTCAAGGTTGACCCAGTAGTACATCTTGGATCCATGTTGCGGCAGGAGTATACAGGAGATTACATGAGTATGCAGGAGCATACAGTGGTGAGTGATAATTCACAAAGACATGCCAAGATGTGTAGTAGGATTCAGATCGATGTATTGGATTGCAGGGAGGAGACACACTTAGGGGAGAATGGAGATGCCTCTCCTTTGTAACAACACGTAGTTTTGAGAGATCACCTTCACAGTATCAGCAGTTGCATGAGAGATGAGAGATGGAGGGTGGTTGACCAACAGTTGGAGGAGTTATGCCCGGTTGTACCTGATGATTGGGGTTCAGTGATGACTACAGGCGAGTATTTATCATGGGTACCGGTGGACGATCTTCTGGTCGAATCCTTGGGATTGACCAAAGCATGTGATATTTTCCAGTCCTACAATCAACTACAGATGTTTCTGTTAGCCTTTCTCGACACTTTTATCATAGACAACAGCATGAGGAGAGATAGACAATGGTTGAGGACATGGAGAGTGGCTAGGTCGAGACCACCTGACATGAGTGCTTTTACAACAGGGTAGGGGTGGATCGTCATAGGCAGACAGTTGAGACTTGGTGCATGATGGTGAGCATCATAGGCCAGGGGATAGTAGACATCTCAAAGGGCGACACAGATACAAATTCTCATGAGTATGAGCACAAAGGGATTCCGACAGTGATCAGTATGACATAAGAGCAGTTAGCGGGGATTGGAAGTGATAAACTTCCAAGTTTGCCATGGGATCCGAGAGTCCATTTTGTTAGTAGGTTGCTTCACCTTATGATGACCCAGGTTGCGCCAGAGAGCCACATACTTCATTTTGGGTTGGTTTTGAGTGGGCTTGTGTAACAAACATAAATATATATAATATGTAAATATAAATAACTAATAACTAATAATTAATTATGAAGAGACATGACATATGAAAGGTCATGTCTCTTATGAAAGGGCACCCCTGTGTGGGTATATATACAAGCCCTCATCCTCATTGTAGCTCATCTTATATCTTATTCATTCTATACATTTATTATTAAATATATTTACTATCCATAAATGGATTATTGCGTACTGTCCTATTTATATTGGATGTTTACATAGTGAACCRGGTTGGTTCACCACAGCTTGCAGGGACTTGTCCTATGGAGCGAGACGGTTTCTCCCTTTTGATCGTCATGAGTGAGCATGGAGATGGTTGGGCAAGTACTACTTCCACAGATTATTTTACAGAGGCAACTTCTGGACAATAGGTCTAGTTGCCACAGGTATTCCAGCTTGAGGGTCCAGGAGTGGGGGATCCAGTGTGTATAGAGGGAGCAGATAGTCATGGTCAGAGTAGTGCAGTGCCAGCGTGGTGATCTTTGGCAAAGACTAGCATGGGACTCGGGGATTGCAGGGTTGAGCATTTCACTGACTGATAGAGGCGAGTGGACCCTTGCAGGGGAAAGTTATTTTGACTTTCTGGTGAGCTTCAGTGTTGAGGAGAGCACATCACTTAAGGGTGTCTCATGGAGGTCTTGCAGTACCTCACTATGGCAGTAGCATGTGCAGTTGATGGAGACCGTGCTGGTCTTGATATGGATTCGGAGGATGGACTCATTCTGGGATGAGGCCATGTGTCATGTGCAGGAGACTCCTGGTCTTGATATGATTCAGGATCATGCTTCACAGGGTATTGCAGTTCACATCTTGATATGGGACCCAGGGGGCAGAGTGCGTGATAGTTCATCTTTGGATGGGGCCTACTGTGTGTCCCACAGGTGGACATGGGACCCGGGTATTATATTTGGATGGGTTCAGTTATTGCTTGAGGACAAGCAATATTCTAGCAGGGAGGACTGTAATGTCCCCACTTTGGGACATCATTATATTACAGAGTGTTATGATGACCAAAGTAGCCAGATGGAGGTTACAGCGAGTATAGGGGCTATTGAGGGGTATTTTGGGGTTCGACTTGCATTGCTCATCCTATTTCATCATCATGATCCATTCCGTACAACTTGGCTTTGGTTCCGTTGCATTCCGACGATTTTCGTGATTTTGAGTTATTTTGGGCTATAGGTTAAATAAATTCACTAAGGAGGTCATATTGGGCACTTGGAGGAACCTCTTAGTGTAATAGCTCATTGGAATCGGGAGGAACAACACTATAGGATAAGATGATGAGAAGTGACTTTCAGTGGCCAGGGAAGCCACAAGGAGAGATAAGGTACTTTTCAGAGGTAAAATGGTTAATTAATTAATTAAAGTGATTTAATTAATTAATTAATAATTAGTAAAGTAAAAGTCACTTTGGAGGGACAAGGTGAGCAGAAAGGATAAAAGAGAGACAAGGGCCTCTATTCTCTCATTCATGTTGTTTATCATTTTGATATCTGGCTTCTAGCTACTGAGCACATGCACTTGGGGGTTTTGAGGGTTTTGACTTAACAAACCCTAAAGATCAACTCGGTGGTGAAAGATCCCACCTAACCTGGTCCAAGCTTGGTCACAGAGGTGAAAGATTCCTCCCTCACCATTCTACATCGGATCTACTTCAGCTACAGGTGGATTTGACCAGTTACTGGTTCAGAGAGAGATAGGGCGCAACTTTAGGGGTTTTCCAGCAGGAGGGCGCACCACCTTGAGGAGGATAGTTCGATCTGGGCAGAGGAGAAGGATTTGGAGGAAAGGGACTTCTGGGTTTCATTCGTATGCCAAAGGACATCATTTCTAGTTTATCCCGGAGGAGTTTTATATGCCATTTTATTTACTAGAGCTTGGGCGAGTTGGAGGAGAGAGGGGCGCACTTTAGAAAGTGGTTTCTTCAACTTTCAACCATTTGGTAGCTCAGACCTTCACTATTTTGCTTGAGACTTCACTAGTGAGGTAGCAGTGCCCCGATCTATCATTTCAGTGGTTTTGGGGAGCATTGGAGGTCTCTAGGAGAGAGGCCAAATTATTGGGTCTTCAGTCACCCAGGAGGGCACAAGCCAGGTTAGGGGATTGTGCATTTGGTGGGTCAGAACTTCACCATTCATCTTGAGACATCACCAGGGGTTTGGTATTGACCTGATCTACTGTTTGGCATCTTCATCAGAGTGTTTGGAGGCTTTTAGCAGCAAGGCCGAATTGTTGTGTGTACTCAGCTTTCTAGTAGGGCACAACTTATCCAGTTTGGGGTTTAGCACTTCAGAGGGCAGGGATCTCAGCTTGTCATTCATCTATTGCAGTCATATGGCCTTTGGAGGCTTGTAGCTTCTCTTCTTGATCTTGATTAGGGATCATCTTCATTTTTTCTATTAGACCTTAACTATATTGTACCAGATCTACAGATCTATTGTATCATGGTCTTCTTCTATGAATGATATCAGATCTGAGGTATTTTGGGTTATCTCTTGTATTGTTGATCTTGCATCTTGTTGAGGTATGTTCCATTGCTACATCTATTTGATTATTGCTGCAAACACACATAACAATAGTCAGTATAAACCCTAGTACAACCTAAAAGACCAAATCAACAAAGTGTTTGACGAAATGCCACAACCAGAAAACGGTTAAAAATTCATGGAAAATGCAATGTTTCTGGCATCTTGGCTTGGGAACATTACAGGGTGCACATATGTGAAGGAGGTTTATTATTATTTTAATGTTGAAGGGGCCGTCCCCTTGTATCTTGAGTGGAGCTTTTGTGGATAACCTCTTAATTATTATATGGAGGTCAATTCCTATGTTCACAAGACGAATTACTCATGTGACGTGAGCGACCCCATTTTGGTTGGATAAAATGATTCCTTTGTTCTACATTGGAAACACCAGGCTTACCTGTGATGTTTACCAATTCCATTAATCGAAGAGGCGAGTTGACTAGCCGTTGACAATTTTACTATATTTTGTCTCAAGGATATATTGATTGGAGCTATGACCATTTTTGTAGAAGATGAGCTGTTGCATGGGACATCATGTCTAATATGAAGCTGCCTTTTATTATGTAATTGTGGGCCCTCATGAATTGCAGTGTGGATGGGGTTGTACCATACCTTGTGGCATGGACATAATTGTTATGTGGTGAAGCTGTTTTGTCATCGAGCTGAATTCATTGACTAGTCGGTGCTGTACCCTCTTCACATGTCTAGTGGATTTGTTACATTGGCACATGTGCTTGACTCCTTGAGACTTGGAGATGCATTTATGGGTGATCACTTCATTTTCTATATGGTTCAATCCACCTTATAGAGTCCTCATTACACATTTTTATGATATATTTGGTGGGACGTTCCATCTTGGACAACCACATGTACCACTTGTGGTTGGTTACACATTTATTAAGGGTTGTTAGAGGAGTGACCTACCTTGGAGGGGTTTGAGGGCACACATTGGACTTTGTTGATAGGATCAACTACTTTGGAGACATTATTTGGCATAACCACTCCATTATTTATTTATTGTTGACTTGTCTCATGGAGTTGGTTACATGAGAATGTTATTGTATTGTTTTCCTAGCATATTTTATTACTCTTCTTGGAGAAGAAAGTAGGTCTCAACAATTCCTTGGTACTTTTAGCAAGGAAGGTGTTGAGGAGGATATTTTATTATTATTCCTTGGAAAACTAATGGATCTAGAAAAACAATCAATTGTTTATTTTAGGGAGATGGAGCTCAAGCTTATAAAATGTCTAGCTTTCTCCATTTGTTGGTATGTTTGGATTTGTGAAGCTCTCCCCTATTGAGTTGTTGTTGATATCTTGAAGGCAAATGTGAGTTAAAGTTTTCTTCTCTTGTGGTATACTGGCTTTGGTTTACTTGTTGAAGACTATGGCTGGGAATTACTTGCATCAAATGGTGTTGGAGGGCTGAAACGATATAGGTAACATTATTCTTCATTAAGAAGATTGTTCCTTTATTTATAAGAGCTCGTGTGTGGTTCATTCCCCTCTAAGACTTTGTGTTTTGTTGCTGGAATTTGTTCTTGTGTACCTTTCATCTTAATTCGGGCTAGCTACATATTTACATATCCTTAAATAAACACACCCTCTTACATGTTTGGAATTCTCCTTGATTCGGGTATTCACAATTAATTTTCTGCACTCGTGGACAACAAGATAGATGTGTTTATGGTTCCTTTATTCCGCGTATATTCACTCTTAATCTCATAATAGTTGCCCTTAGTAGTTTATTCTTGAATCCACTTGCTCAATGGAATTGACAGTAGTCTTGATCCTCTCATCACCCCTTTATAATTTATCTCTTTTACAAATTTTGTTTTGCTAAAGCTAACTCTTCTTAATCACCTTGAGCCTCTTTGTATTAAGATTTAGTAATCCCAAGTAAGGGAAGTGCCCTTTGAGTTGGAGAAAAGCCAACCTAAAGAGTGGGAGAAAGGTATTGTGGTGACTTTGCATAACTTCTCCAAGTTTCCCTTGGGGTTTCACCTTGTGGATTGGGACTTTTACACATTGGGTGAGAATTCAATCCGAAAAAATACGCATTATAGAAACATTGACCTGACTTTGGGAGAAACACATCCTTCATATCAATTCAAATTAGAGCATAATTCAGAGTGTTGTAAACAATATACCACCTGCTTTTTAATATACTGTAAATAGCTGCCAAATTATTGCAAATGAGTTCCATAATTGACGTGTGAAGATTGTTAATATTGTAAGCTTATCTTGGAGAACTCATGAAAACCAATTCAATTCTAGTGAAAGTTGTTCCTTCACATATATCCTAATTAACTTTAGTGTTGACTACTGTTAAATATTTTTCAAGACTGAAAAGGCTATACACTTGTCTGGGAGCCACAGACTGAAGATTCTTGTCTTTTATAAACACACTCTAAACAATGGAGACTTTACTGTTGGAGTTACTTCACACACACCTAGGATTTATTTTTTCTAAGGTTTTTCCTATGTTTATTAGTCTTTATCCAGTCTCCTAAAGTTTAGGAAGAATATTCCTCTAGGATAATATTCTCTTCAGTTTTCACTTTAGTTTGACTAGTAGAGTGGAGTCTAGATGCTGCATTGGTTTTGTCACCATGCAACATTGGGATCATCACCAACTAATGCACATTGTCCTTGGGATCATCACTAGACTAGTGCATTACCCATGATTCCCTGTCTCCTCCTCACTTCACTCTGTTTCAGTGAGTTAACTAAAGACTGGTAGACTAGTTAACTCAGCTAGGTGGCAGTTCACTCCCATAACTGCTCGAGAGACTAGACTAGGTGGCAGTTCACTCCCGTAACTGCTGGTGTGTGTCCAGATCACTCTAGACCACCACTATGGTGCATTGGCTTCACCTCCAATGCACATTGGTTGAGCTATACAGAGTATATCATGTGTAAATTATTCATTATTCATTACGGTTAATGAAAATTCTTCCATTCTTTCTCTCTTGCTTCTTCTTTCTCAATTTCTCTATGCAAATGTGTGTGGTATTTTCTAGCTAGATCTATTCTGTGCAAGTTCAACACATTTACATGGTATCAGAGCCGACAGACTGCTAAGCAAAGCTACACCAAATTATTTTTTGCAGGTACCAAAGATTGAAGACAACGAAAAAATGGAATTCCCCAAAGAATTCAGTCTTACACCTTACAACTTCTTTGCATGAAAGGAGAAGATGGTCATGCATCTTCGAAGCAGAGGATTGTACAGGTTAACCATGAATACAGAGACAAAACCGACATCAGCCATAGAAAAGTCCAAGTATCTAAATCAAATGGATGAAGCATTCAAAACAATTTGCAGTCTCATTTCTCCCGATCTCCTTTTTCACATATCTTCCTGTAAAACCCCCAATCAATCTTGGACCACCATGGAAGGGCTCTTTGGAAAATAGGATGAGATGAGGGGACACATGTTCGAGGTGGAATTGCTCACATTGGATCCAAAAAGCTTCGACAATCTCCAAGATTTCTTTACAAAATACAAGGATTTACTGTCGCAACTCAAAGCTTGCGGGGTTGATAAATCTAAGGAGGAGAAACAAATGGTTCTCACCATTCTCTCCAAACTTGGTCCTGAATTCTCTGTATTCATATCCACATTCCATTTAGTCAAATTCGCCTCTGGAGCCACCTGGAAGATTCCTTCGCTTGAGGAATTTATCGAATCCCTGACATGAGCAAACCAAGCTCATCAACATGGGAAAAATCAAAGGCCCAAAGGTGCATGCACTTACTGTGCAAGATGGCAACCATCAATATAAAAAATCTAAAGATAAAGACAAAAGGAAAGCTCATGCAAATCCGAAGAAGGAAGGGTACGCAAAACCCTTCACCGATGCCTCTGGATCCAAAGGTGGAAAGGGAAGAAAAGGGGAGAAATGCACATACTGCCATAAATGATTCCATCTAGAATCCACATGCATGCAAAAACAAATAGATCTAATGACTCAAATACTTCAACAAAACAACCTTGGAGATCGCATCCCCGAGGGTGCCAAGAAGAAGAAGCCAGAAGATCAGAATCCCAGAAAAGACAATTCTAGCCATGCCTTGATTGCCATCAACTCCTCTCCCGATGCTTGGATCGTAGATTCAGGTGCATCACATCAGATGGCTGCCACAAAAGAAGTCTATTCTTGATGGGGGACAACTCTCCAGTTGAGGTCACCGACAAATGAAGGATTGAACTCACCAACAGAAGCTTCGAGAGTGTGTTGCACATTCCCAAACTTTCCGTCAATCTTCTCTCCGTGGATCAGATGACGAATTCCGACACCAGAAAGAAAGTCATATTCACACCTAATGCAGTGGACATCTATGACATGCTAACCAATTCCAAGGTTGCTACCAGTGAGGTAAATCATCAATCTAGATTGTATACATTTTCTGAATTTATTGAACCAGATTCTTCTTTACTGCTTACCCATGCTGATGAAAGCAGTAGGATATGGCACGAAAGGTTCGGGCATTTGAATTTCAGATATATGCAACAACTTCGCAAGCAAAGATTGGTTGATGGTCTACCAGACATCCATTTCTCCAAAGGAATCTGTGAGGGATGTGTTCTTGGAAAACACTCTCAAGAGAAATTCGACAAAGGAAAGACTCAGAGAGCTTCCTCTCCTTTACATTTGATCCATAGTGACCTCATGGGCCCTTTTCCGCATCCATCAATTAGGAAAGCGAGGTATGTTCTTATTTTTGTTGATGCTTTCTCACGTTTCACATGGATTTACAAAGGTCTTTCAACACCTCAAAGATTTCAAAGCCTTGGTTGAGACACAGTCAGGAAAGAAAATCAAAGTTCTCTGAACTGATAACGGGGGAGAGTATGTCAATCATGAGATCCAGAATCTTTGTCATGAGACAGGGATTCAGTTGCAACACATAGTTCCCTATACACCGCAGCAAAACAGAGTTGCTGAGTAGAAAAACAGATCTCTAAAAGAGATGGCATCTTGCATGCTACATGCAAAGTCACTTCCACAAAGATTATGGGCCGAAGCACTTAATTGTGCAACCTACATCCAAAACAGATCTCCCCATAGATCTGTCAAGGATAAGAACCCCTACGAGGCTTGGAGCGGCCTCAAACCGAAAGTGACCCACTTTCGTATTTTCGGTTCACGTGCATGGGCCCAGATTCCCTCTGAAAAGAGGAAGGCACTTGATCCACAAAGCACAGAGTATATCTTTGTTGGATACCTCGACGGTGTGAAGGGATACAAACTTATTGATCTTTCCTCGGACCGACTCGTCATTGAGCGTAGTGTCCAATTTGAGGAAAGTGTCTCGCATGTACCTCAACAGCCGCATGCAGACACCTTCATTCTTACACCTGTCTGAGATGATGAGCATGCACATGTTGACTCTTCTTCATACAAGAGTTCTGATTCAGAGGATTCAAAGGATTCCAATACAGAGTCAGTATAGTCAGACGTAGAGTCAGTGCATCCAGATGTAGATGTAGAGCCAGAGTAGAGGCCCAAGTGGGCCCAGACTACTCTTTAGGATGCAAGGGATCTTGTTGGTTATCCAGCCGATACTAGGAGGACTCGATCTGATTTCGAGGAGCCTCCTATTGCACTCACTGCCACTGAACCATTTCCCTCCAGGCATCTTTTCTTGGTTTAGTCTTCCGATCCACAGTCTTATGGTGAGGCTGCTGGAAATCCCTTTTGGGAATCCGCCATGCAGGAGGAGTACACCTCCCTCCTCGAGAACTAGACTTGGGATCTGGTTCCCCTTCCTTCTGAAAGGAAACTTGTTAGTTGCAGATGGGTCTACAGGACCAAGAGTGCAGCGGATGGACAAATTAGCAGATACAAAGCCAGGCTTGTTGTCAAAGGCTTTCAGTAGGTGCATGGCATTGACTATGATGAGACCTTTGCTCTAGTAGCGAAGATGGATTCCATACGTTTGGCACTTGCCATTGTGACAACCAAGGGATGGGAAGTCCATCAGATGGATGTGAAGAATGCATTTCTTCACGGTGATCTCTCTGAGGAGATCTATATGGAGCATCCCCAGGGATTTATGCAGGATTCCTCTTTGGTCTGTCGATTGAATAAATCTCTTTATGGCCTCAAGTAGGCTCTGAGGGCATGGTATGCCACGATGGACTCCTACTTGCTGTCACAGAACTTTGTACATTGTAAATCAGATTCGAATGTCTACATGCTCAGGACGACTGATTCACTTCTACTCTTAGTTCTGTATGTTGATGATTTACTGCTCACAGGTTGCTCGACTTCAACGATTGCTGCAGTTAAGAGGATTCTACATGACAGGTTCTTGATGACGGACATGGGTTTGCTACACTTTTTCCTTGGACTCGAGATCAGTTGGGATGCATCAAGCATCAAACATCAAACTGTCTCAGGCCAAGTATGCACGAGATCTCCTTGAGAGATTTCACATGACAGACTGCAAGTTTGCTTCGACTCCTTTCCTATCAGGAGTCAAACTTGAGGATGGTGGGGACACTCCACTGGTTGACAACACACTGTACATACAACTAGTGGGGAGCTTGTTGTATCTCACACACTCCAGACCAAACCTCTCCTATGCAATTGGCGCATTTTCCAGGTTCATGCAAGAGTCGCATGAGCTACATTGGAAGGCTGCAAAGCATATCCTTCGATACGTACAGGGCACCATCACCTTTGGGATTCATTATGCAACAGACTGTACATTAGATCTCATCGGGTTCACTAATTTTGATTGGGCTGGCGATAACACTGATCGCAAGTCCACATCTGGTTACTCACTCAATCTTGGTTTCGGGCCTATCTGTTGGTCGAGCAAGAAGCAAGCTGCTATTGCTCTTTCTTCAGTCGAGGCAGAGTACAGAGGGGTAGTTAACATAATGATTCAGGCTATGTGGCTACAAAATTTTATCACTGAGTTGGACATTCAGTTTCATCGGCCGATCGTCATCTGGTGTGACAACCATAGCATTCTGAAGTTCTGCAGAGATCTAGTTCAGAGGCAGCAGACGAAGCACATCAAGATCCACATGCACTACATCCGGGACTTAGTACACGAGGGGATCATCGACCTACAGTTTTGTCCTTCAGTAGAACAGATGACAAACATCTTCACCAAGACCTTCACTGAGCAAAAGTTCCATTCTCTACGAAGTCGTCTTGGAGTGAAGGACACAGTTGCCTAGCAATTGTCAGTTCTTCTTTTACCATACATTGAACCTTGAGGGGGGGGTTTTCCCATGAGGTTTTCCCTCTTTTCTCACTTTATTTTAGTGTATCTTTTGTATTTGAGTACCTAACATGGCCTCGTTGTCGGGATCCATTCTTTATTTTCACCATAGTGATGTTCAAGGGGGGTGTTGGAGTTACTTCACACACACCTAGGATTTATTTTTCCTATGTTTATTAGTATTTATCCAGTCTCCCAAAGTTTAGGGAGAATATTGCTCTAGGAGAATATTCTCTTCAGTTTTCACTTCAGTTTGACTAGTTGAGTGGAGTCTAGATGCTGCTTTGGTTTTGTCACCATGCAACATTGGGATCATCACCAACTAATGCACATTGTCCTTGGGATCATCACCAGACTAGCGCATTACCCATGATTCTGATCTCCTCCTTACTTCACTCAGTTTCAGTTAGTTAACTGAAGATTGGTAGACTAGTTAACTCAGCTAGGTGGCAGTTCACTCCAGTAACTTCCTGAGAGACTAAACTAGGTGGCAGTTCACTCCTGTAATTGTTGGTGTGTGTCCAGATCACTCTAGACCACCACTATGGCGCATTGGCTTCACCTCCAATGCGCATTGGTTGAGTTATACAGAGTATATCACGTGTAAATTATTCATTATTCATTACGGTTAATGAGAATTCTTCCATTCTTTCTCTCTTGCTTCTTCTTTCTCAATTTCTCTCTGCAAATGTGTGTGGTATTTTCTAGCTAGATCTATTCTGTCTAGGTTCAACACATTTACATTTACTAGGCTTAAAAGGACTAGTTTGAAGCTTGTACAAACCAGATTAGAGCCTAAGTGCTCAAATGGATCTTTGTGATCTTCAACAGGGCCTACAGAGTGAAACTTGAAACTAACTGAGAAATGAAGTGCTTGCATTGTGTGTAATCTTATGAATTATTGTTGGCTTAGCTCTAAATCACAGAAATATTCAATCACCTGGGCAACCCTTCCCTCTGAAATGCTGAGTTGTTGCTGCTTCTATATAATTTTCAAGAACAAATTGCTGGTTGGCTTTGTAAAGGGGCTGACCTAGGTATCACACCAATACTATATTCTTAGTTTTAACTTTTTAGTTTTTACACTTCATAAATCAGGAAAATCTGTGATGGATGTGTTTCTAAACGGGTCAATTTGGCAAGGTGCCTATGCTATATTTTTATTTTTTCACATTTTACTCCATAAATAGCATAAACAACCTGTCAAACCTATGGAAGGTAAAATTATAGTGTTTTATTGTTTTATTCTAGTTGGCTGGTGAATATTTCATATTTGTACATCTCATTTCTGAGATAAGCCTTAGTTGGATGAGTGTGGGATGATACCAGTAAAAGATGCACGAGGAAAGAAACAAACTATATTTACATTCTTAAGTAAAAGTGGTCCACGCAACTGGAAATTACATCAGGCACAGGAGTGCTGAAGGCATCTCTGATATAAAGTGCAAATAAAACACAAGGAAATGATCTGCATCGAATTTGATAGTCATGTGATATGTGTCAAGTACCAGCTGGCTATCAGTGCAGAATTAGTTGATGGTGGAATCTCATCCTAAGCAATGTCAAGGCTCTTTGGAATGATGCTATCTTCACATGCATTGCAAGAACTTACTATTCCTGATTTCAAAATTTCACCAGTGCTGTTCTGTATGGGGCTCCAAAACTGATACTGCAAAATCATCTAGATGTTATATCTAGAGAAAAGATTGTGGTTTTGCCTTGTATCTTGTATTTTGGGCATTGGCTTTCTTAATCAAAGGCTGCAGCTAGACTTTATAATCCCTCAATAGCTTCTGTTTAGGTTCAACATTCTATGTGCAGTCATAATGGATATTCAGCTAGTGCTAGTGCCAGTTACCTTAGACTAGTCGCCAAGAATTCGTCTGCAGTTAATTTGAAGCCTAACTAGAAAGGTTAATGCCTTTTGAAACTCAAGCATTCTTGTAGTTCTTAATTATCTTCGAGGAATGTGTTAGTTGGAAACTGAATTCCATACAAAGAAGAAGCAAGTGACATTCAAAATTTCTCTGTTCCCATTGAGTATGTTTGGAGATCAATTTTTCTCGTCTACTTTTCAAAAGGGGTGTCCAAACAACTCTGAGAAGCCAGTAGGTTTTAACATCATAACATTTTTGTCATGTTTGGTGGGAAGAGATATGTATGCAGTTGTTAGCTAAAGGTTACCTTCTGGTCAAATTTGCTAAAGAATTAGATGCTTCACCTTATTCTGATTTTATTTCTGCCCTAGAAGCACTGAGGAGAGGATAAGATTATCTTTGTATATACCCTTCCGCCTTTAATTTCTGTTATGTAAATATTTCTCTATTAATAAAAGACGTTTTTTCCAAAAACGACCATCAAAACATGCATTAGATGTCCATATATCACTCATGTTTTCCGTATATAGCTGAAATAGGAGACAAATACTCGAAGGAGGAACTGCTTTTTTTCTATTGAATTTTGTCCCTTTGTTTAGTTTGTTAATGACATCGATATAAACGTGAAATGGATTATAGCATACATACATCACAGGCACATCCATTCGTACAAATCTTCCATTTGAGACATTTTTTGAAGCCAATTCTTGTTATTCATTAAATGCCTGGTATTTTTTATGCATACTTCTAGATCCTTTGCTTATCATAACAATGATGTAAAGGTACATAATTGTTTGGAAATGATGCATTTTATATATATCAGGCATTTTATATCTATCTAGTGTTGACTGTTTTCTTGGATACACAATCAGATACAACACCCGAGGTGTCAGCTCAATCGATTTGACTTGGTGGTAACTCCTCACCATGATTTTTATGCTTTGACTCCCGCTGGACGACAACAAATTCCTCGTTTTCTACGGAATTGGATAACTCCGAGAGAGCCACCGGATAGACGAGTGGTATGGAACACTATGGAAAATGACCAACTCCTTTGTTAGAAGCATTAGTTGCTGGGCCTATTGTCCTCAGTAGGAAACATATTTTATGGCTTTGTTTGGTGATTACATTCTCAAATTTGTCCACTGCAGGTCCTTACAGTTGGAGCTTTGCACCAGGCTGATTTTGCAACATTACGAGTAGCTGCTGCCCAGTGGCATGATGAATTAGCACCACTTCCAAAGCCATTGCTTGTTGTGAATATAGGGGGACCTACAAGTAAGAATTGATACACATCTAAGACTCTGAAAGCGGCAAATTGTTAGTGAAAGCACACTTGGACTGACCTTTTAGTAGATAATGTTAATTTTCAATTTTTATATCTTTTTCTTGAAAGTGCTTCCTTTAAAACTCAAGAGAAGCATACAACTGGCTTGAAGGCATTACAACTGACCTGAAGGCATTACAACTGGTCTGAAGAGGTTGGGCACCACAAGAGGGATGCTTATGCAAGCGAAATGACCCTCAAAGGCACTTCGCCTTTGAGGGTCACAGGCACAGGCACAGGCACAGGCACTTCCATTTTGATAAGCTGCCTCAACAAAGAATTACTGTTCATTGAATTCACTCAGGACTTGCACATGGCACCAACCACTTATTTCCATCTCTGGGGGAATTGAACCTGATGAGTAGAGTTTCATCCCAAATATAATGACCAAACTAATCAACTTAGAAATGAAATGAAATTATATAAGCATCCATAAATGAGCAAATAATAGGTCAACAGGACTGGAAAGTACAACCTGCCAAAATAGGTGATACGAGGAGTGCAAAAGTCATCTCCCTAGAATACAAGAGAACCTAGAGCTAGAAAACAAGAAGAAAAAACCCTACTTATTGTAGGTACAATCTTAAAGTAGTAGAGGAATAGACTGTATGTAAGAAGAAGAGTCAGTCACTATCCTCCTTAGAAAACAAGCTGCATGCTTTACTGGCAGCCAGGGCCAACCAGTGGCTAAAGGGTTCTACAACCTGTGAAAACTTACTTGAACTTGAGACCAATTGCTTGGGACCAGTATCAACTTAGACCCAATGTCTTTGAAGCTAGCGTTTGAAAGATTGAGACATTTTCTACTAGCAAGAGGTGGTATTGTCAAAATCATAAATGTTTTTTTTGAAAGGTTTCAAGGCACTGACACTATGGCCTTGAAAGAAACTTGGTTGATGCATTTCAGGTCTGACAGAGCACCTCTACTTCAATTTTATTGTTTTGGTCTGCAGTCAGGCTAAGTATAATTTCATGTTTTGGTCTGAACAGAAACAGTCCCCTATGATCTTTTTCCTCTTTCCATCTGGATCAAAAAAATTCCTTTTTGGAGCTATTCTAGAACATTTGAAACATAAATCACAGTATACTTGGGTTCTAAGATGTAGATCATCCCATCCTTTAATAATCCTACAATAAGTATTTTTAAGGTATGAAAGGTTTGTTCATCAGCATTAGAATGTTCAACAGGGTATTAATCTAAGTAAATGCCCATCCCTCCAAGTGAATGCTATATTGTTTTTACTTTTGTTTGAACAAGGCAGATTTGTTGATATTCACCCTTCAAATCAATTTTTGAGTATGCTTTTACTCCAATAGTTTTAGCAGTTCATTGCACCTAGAGTAGCAAGGTGCATCTACAGTGTAGGTAGATATGTCACGTCTGTAATGCTAATAAGCTAAATTGAAAAAAAATGGTGTCCATAAAAATGAAAAGTTGAAAAAAAGAGTATGATAATGATAATAATAATAATAAAAATATATAATTATAAAATAAACCAGCATACATCCATCTTAAACCCAGTCTTTTAAAGAACTAATAGGTTTGTTCTTTGATTTATTTTTGACTCCTTTCAGTGCCTAATATATCCAGGGATAAGATGGATCTGTGCTGGTTAATCCAAAGAAAAGGTTTACTTATCTTTTATAATTATTTGTTGTTGGAAATTGCTGCACACTTTTTTTACTTGCAATAATGTGCACATTATCACCTGCATATATTCCCTGGGCATTGGCAAGGATGGAACACCTGTGGACAAGGGATTTAGATTGACAAAGAGGAACATGCATGATCTCATCAAATAACTGAGTACTTAGCAAGTACTAAGTTACCATTGGATTCAGATACAGGTAACAAAGACTTTTAGAAAGGTTTGGATATGATACATTTGGTTATGGCATATATAAAAATATATATATGCAAATAAAATGAAACTTTTGCTATCGTCCTTGGATGATCCAAACAGTATCTATGGGACATTATAAAAAATAGTACAAAGGGTTTACATGGATGTATAAAGCTGAATATGACATGGGATATGTGAATACCAAGTATATATCTCCCAAAATACATCGTAAATTAATAAATCTAGTAAACTGTTTTTTCTCTGCCTATGCTAGAAATAATAATTTTTTATATATTCTATTAATCCCCTGAGAAAGATTTGTCGATTCTTAGCTAAAAACTTCAATAATGCATTCATCTCCCCAGGCTAAAATTGATGTATTAATTACTCAAGTCCGTCATGTTCATATATGAGAATTTAATAGCACACGTGAAAAAAATACCACGAAACATATCCAAGATTGTGCAGATACTGCTTACTAACATAAACAAATGCTATCAAGGATGTGTTATACTGTTTGGAGATTTAACCTGTTTACTCGTATTTTAAAAGGTAACTATTCTACGGAATGGTTTTTTTCGCCGGAATCCGGCGACATAAATCTGCACGAAATCATTATTTTTTGTTGTTTAAAATCCAGTTTTGAATGCAGAAATAGATTCAGCATGCTGAGAAACCCCTAGGGCACTCGGATTATACAGAAATAATCACTCAAATCTGCGGATCTAACAATTTCCTGCCGGATTTCGGGCAAATGTCCCCGAGAAAAATCGCCGGAGAACATTCATTTCGTAGAACGTTTAGACTATGGCTTTTAAAAGTTGTTTTCCTCCTCATATTCAGGCCTATACTTGATTTATATAAATTAAAAAGTCACGGATACTTTTAATCAGTGTTGAAAAAGTCGGCATCGACAAAGAGTCGCCGAGGGTTTAGAAAACATCGCTTTGGAAAAAATCGGCAAAAAATCGGAAAACCATGACAAACATTAAAAAATACAAAATGTATTTTTTTTTTCAAAATTTTAAACATATAAAGAAACAACAACATTAGATAAACACATTGGCCAGTGTTACCAACATCTCGATAATATCTCGATGTTGGCGATATTATCTTCAAAATCAGGGTCGGCGATATTTTCCGATATTTTCATTCTTACAACATTCTTTTTCATTCTTACGACATTTTCCGATATTTCCCGATATTTTCCCCGATGTTGCAGATATTTTCGTTTTCAGACCCTCGGCGATATTTTGCCGATGCCGATGTTTGCAACACTGACATTGGCATATAAATATGGAGAAATCACTAATATATATGATGTAGTGGATGCCAAATAAAAAATTGTACATCAAAGTTGATACCAAATCTTGAACCCTAATAGTTGTCCAATCAAGGACTTGTTGCCGTCCTAATACACACTTACAAGCGTGGAGAAGTCTCCAACCCACTTGGTGTGTCCTTGGAGGAACAAACCTAAGTCTAGACTCACTGTCACCTCGATCTGGAATCCTTTCGTCTAGGCTCACTCCTAGGGAAGCCAAAGGGGGTAGACCCTATTAAACTATGTGAAGATTTTGTTAATGTTCTAGGAGTTAATTGATTTTTTGATGAGGGAGACCCAACCCACTGACAAGCAACAATGCAAGGATGCAACTCTTTCAACGACAAACAAACTTTTTACTTTACAAAAATATAAACAGACCAGTGCCTAAAGTCTATCCAATCCCAACTTATTGAATTATGCACAAGTAAAAGATATTTATACAAATTAAAATAAAATAAATAATGAAATAACTTACACAATGAATCAAATAATAACTTTGTACTCAAACAATTTATTCTCTAAGAAATGAAGAATACTTGCAATAAAAATAAAGAATGCTTAGGAAAAGTAAATATTCACATAAAAAGAACTTGCTGAAAATAAAAGAATGAAAGTACTTGAAAGTGAGTTGCTTAAAAGGAAATTGCAAGGAAATGTAAAGTGAATGTGTTGCAATGTATGTAGGTTACTTTTAATATATTTTATGTCTCTCTTTGAATTAGGGGGGAATTAAGTGTGAAAGTTGCAAACCTACACTATGTTACTACCCCAAATCCTTATCCCTTCAACCAAGAGGAAGTGCCAGGTGCTCAATAAGAAGAACAACAAGGTTCTTCCCTAGCTCCACAGGTCAAATCCAAGATGCTTAGGCGCTCAACAAGGAGGACACATAGTGCCATGAAACCGTCCTCGGCTTCAACCCCTTCTAGCCTCCCAAGTCACCCCTTTTTATTGGTTAAAACAATAATGGAGTTAGGTGCCTAATTAAACTAGCCACATAGTTCTTTGCCCTTTCTTGTTACCCAAGATCCACAAAGTGGCAAGGGGAGGGAATACAGGGCAAAAGGCGAGGCACGATTTTGATTACTTTGCAAAGAAAAGAAAAGAAGTACTAGCTAGCCGTCACGATATTGCAAGGATGGCAAAGCCACTCACATGTAAGGTGTGGGCACAAATAACCAATTGAAATAACTTGAAATAAATTGAAATAAACAAACTAGCCACACAACTTTGCCTTAAGGACAAAGGTGGGAAAAATAAATTAGTTTTGCAACCTCACAACTATGACACAATGTTGAGGGCAAGCCTACTGATTTTGTGCCAAGGTGGGAAAAAAATTGAAATAAAATCAAACAAGTTAGCACTAGGCACTCAACCTTCTCTTTGTGGGAGAAGTGAGGCAAACAAATGAAGCAAAAATACAAATTAAACAACTAATCTAGCCAACATGGTATTGCAAGGGTGGGAAAGCCACTCACATGCAAGATGTGGGTAAAGCAAAAACTAAAGAATACTTTACAATTTACAGATTATGAAAATGAAAAGAATGCAAGCCCAAGAGACTCTCTTGGGCTGCTTACAATGATTTGGAAAGCAAGAATAGAGAGAGGGTTTTGCACCAAGGCCTTTGGATGCTTATTTGAGCTCCTTGTGGCCAAAATTGGGCAGCACCTCCCCTTGTACTGGTGAAACCTGCAAAAAACAACAAGTATTGCTTGCTAGAAAATGCTAAAAACCACTTAAAATGAGTTAGTTTTGGTTAGTATATGAAACATTAAATTTTATATACTCGGATTGACTTAGTCCGATTTGATTTCAATGACTTGGTTTACTAAAAATTACATAAAATATTTTAACTTTAATGAAAAAATTATATTTTAAAAATTCCAAACCATGATTCCAAAAAATTATTGAAACTTTGAAAGAAAACATTATGAATAAATGAGAAAGAACATTTAAATGACAAACATAAATGACAAGCAATGTTCCACCATCGCTTTTATTCGGATCCTCATCATTAGTATCACCCTTTGCCTCTACCTTGATCCTCTAGAGACATCAGTGAACACCTCCCAATTTTGATGAAACTGCCTAATCGAAGCCTTATAATATGGTAGAAAAAGATTAACATGCCTAATCGATGATTTTGGTTTTAGTGAAAGGTATATTTTTGCTAAGGCCATGCAAGAGGAGTTCAACAATCAATACCACCAACATCGAGGTACATAAAGGGCTTGGTGCTCTTGATTAAATGCCAATCCCATACCCTCATACGTGATAGAATCCAATGAAAATGTTGCAATCCTACCAAAAACTGTTAACTCTGCTAGATTTTGAATGGGATATGAAATTCTACTTTCTCCATATCAAGTCTGATGAGGTTGGAACCACTCTTAAACATTTCGAAACATTTAATTGCCAGTGTTTTTGGTCAAACCCTTTCTCCATATCAAGTCTGATTAGGTTGGAACCATTAATTGCCAACGTTTTTGGTCAAACCCTTTTAAAAAAAATCAATCTTGCATGTTGGTGGGGTATAATACCTACTTGATGAAATATCCCTGATCCGGTGAATCTGGATATGCTCTTCTGAAATTGATGTTTAGGCTCTTGGATCTAATACTCTGGGGGTTTTTGGATGCTTTTTCGTTTCTTTGTCTTGACATGCGTGGTGGTTTTGCATGTGTGTGTTCAGATAGAATGATGTTTTACAATTATATCATGCATGCGAGTAATAAAGAACCAACACAACTCAATAACATGTATTATGTGAAATAGCAGGAAATACAACTTGCATGCGGAAATCAGAGAAACTAATCATCAGCTAGATCTCATGGATCATCACTGGAATACAATGCAAACTAACATAAAATACCCGTGATCAGAATATGTGAATGGATCTGCAACATGCATGGATAGATCGGCTACATGTAACCCTGAAAGCTCACGAAAACTGTTGAAAATGACTGATATATTCGCCCTGGTGGATACACTCGCCCGATCGGCCTGAAAACTGTCCCAAACTATGTGCCCTGGCCTCTAAGATCCTCCTGATATCTGACAGATTGAAGATCGGCTCACTGAAGCTCTGAATGGACCCCGGATGAGATCCCTTGTGGGTTTACGCACCTCCTGGGCTCTGGCAATGTGCCCTGATGATTCCACCGTCGGAATTGAATGATACCTGTCTCAAAATGAGCGCCCTAGCCTCCTTTGTAATGGGTCGAGAGGGTTTCCCCAGATCTGATTCGGTGAACTCTCTGGAAATCTTGATGTACCTCCCCAAGTGCTGTGCACTTCTTGGCTGACTGATGCGCATTGGTGGAACTATGTCAGAATTTGATGACTGATGCTCAAAAGAAGCGCCTTGGCTCCCTCTCAACTGGGTCGGAAGGATATGGCGAGATCTGCTCTGGTATCGTCCAACTACACAAAACTGTCTCTCAAACCCTTGCGCCCTCATTGGCTATAATGCGCACTGACTGAACTGGGTCTGTAGATCACTGATATGGCACGGTGAAATACCTGGATGGTACTTCCGATAGGTAGGGTGCGTCTTCCAACACCGAAACCGATCTGGGGTGGTGGTTTCCTCCAGAAATCCACAAAACATATGCTGAGATCGACTTCCTCCTCTGGAACCTGTTTCTCAATTCACAAATCAATCATAATGAGGTATTAGGTCAAATTCCTCTTCTTATACCTCCACCGATCTAATTTGTCATTGACATCACTTAAGCTAGGCGTCTTTCTTCTAAGTCTTGTATGATTAATTAATTAAGATCCCCCTTAACACCTTTTTCTTCTATTTCTCTGTTGACTTTGGCTTAAGTGACTTTTCCTATGCTTTTTGGCTTAATTCATCGTTTAGTCCTTTATTCACCCTTATTTCTCCCTTTGTTCCCTATTTGTGCCTAACTATAGTCTACAAGAACAGATAGACTACTAAGTCACTCCCTGCTGAGGCTATTCTTGGGAACGAGACATCACACTTGACTGAGTCAAGCCCTTCTCCTTCCTTCTCCGAGAGCGACAAACACAAAAGACAAAAATAACTCAAAAATCCTGCTTTATCCCCATGATTTCCACTGACTCACCAACGAGTTTTAGGAAAAAATCGCGACTTTTATGAATAAGTCGCGACTTATTCAAATTTTAAAAACTCTCGATTTTTTCTAGCCAATTTTTCATCGATCGTAAAAAATCACGATTTTTCGAAGACTTTTTCAACTAGCCTTTTAATGTCATCAAATATCATGACAGATTTTTCTGTACCAATGAGACGTGTCTCAGTGAGTCAGTGCTAGTTATCCCTTTCATTGTTTAAACTTTAAATTATTATGAAGTGTTATTTTATGTCTTTTTGGTGAAAAAATGACAGATTCTAGTTGAAGAGGCATTATGCACGAAATCCTTGTGTTTGCTTTTTACACTGAATAATTTTACTTAAACTACATAAAGATGAGCTTTTCATAACGATTTGAAATATTTTATCTTGAAGGGAATAGAGTACAAACATCTTTATATTGATATTAAAAAAGCAGAGTGCACTGGTTAACCATTGAGTGAGTAGGTGTCCTCTTCTTGTTCTTAAGGCATTGGCTATCCAAGGTGTAGATTTTTTGAGGTACTATGAGGCTGCCCAACAGGTCTGTCTTTGACCTGTTGTTGGGCTCCAAGTTTTACCTTCAAGACTGCCCTTTGCTGTTGTTTTAGGACATCAATCAATCAAGTATTTTCTGCTCACAGTTTTGATGATTAAGTGTCCTTTTGAGGTGCCCTTGCAAGTGTTTTATTATCCCAATGTTAGCACATGCAATATACTCAAAACAAATAACACTACCTCTAGATCTTTACAACTTTAAATGCTGATTTACAATTCTAAGTATGCATGAAATGAACACAAGTATTTTTGGTCAACATGAACCTGGATAAACCCCCCCGGGGAAAACCAGTTTGGAATGGAAGTATATATAAGTGGTGTCTAAAGCATGAGATACAACATCAAATACAATATGATGGAACCTGTATACAAAAAAATCTCCTCTCGAGCCTTTCCAAAGGATCCAAGGAGATATGCGCCCAAGCTTAGTGCGCCCTCTCCCTTTGTTGCTCTATCCACTGAAGTGAAGTGCCCTTGAACCTGGATGCTCTGAAGAAGAAACCCTTGCACCACAATGTACTCTTGTGTGCTGCCTCTCCACTGGAACAATCAGATCTGACTTCCTCCAAATAAAACTGCTCCCTGCTAGCTGTGCGCCCCCCTCCTATGATGCGCCCTCCTCCAAGAAAGTGTGATCACCACAAATAATATGGGCCCTAAGCCTCCATGAATGGAGGTGCTCAAGCTCTCTTCTCCCATTGCTTCCATTCCCATGTCCTTGCCCTTCTCCAAGCTCCTTTGGTGAACATATAAGTGAGAATGAACTTCTCCTTGCCCTATGCGCCCCTCTTAAGGAAACATAAGGAAACCTAAAAGATGTGTGGATGAGATCTTCTCATCCGATCTCTAATCAAGAGTTGAGATCTCTCCAAAAGAATATCAACTCAAAACCCACTTTACTCAAGTTTCCATAGCTTCTCTTTATGTCCCTCAATTCACCAACAAAGTGAATTAATAGTCATTTTAGGCTAAAATGACCAAATTTCACTTTTAACTTAAATCTCCTAAGTTGTGTAGATACTGTTTATAACTATAACATAAACATATAACTATAACATAAACACATAACTTTAACATAAGCAAATGCTATTAAGGATATTTACTATATTTTGATCCTTCGGAGGTTTAACATGTTTACTCCTAGTTCTATTAGAAAACTTGCTGTCCTCGTTGTTTTAAGGTTGTGTCATTTTTGTTTTCTTTTTTCTCTCTTCTTTTCTTTCAAGGTTTTGAGTGGATATGTATCTAGGTTCTGTGCATGATGTATCTAAGCTGTATCATGTATGGATACATATCCATGCTGTATTGAAGCCCTATCCATACAAGACACTTATCCATATGGATCCAAGTGGGGGGAGGGTGGATCAAGTATCATAGAGCCAGTGCTATTAGTGATGATTCATCGCATGATGAGTTATTATTAGCAATAATACATGTACATGTGTTATTATTGATTTTGATTGCACATTTTGCAAGAGGGCTGTACAGGTCGTGACAGCAAGCCGTACAGCCTGTACAGGCCGTACAACAGGGCTGTACAACAACTCAGCGACAACAGAAGCATGGGTTTTCTTCAGGGACAGATTTGTCATGTTTGCTGTAATTTGTATTTTCTTCAGTGGGCAGTTTATTTTCCCAGTTGGGAAAGTCCTTGTATGCTGAGATATTAATTTAGTGAACACCAGATTTGAAGGGAAATTCTTTTTGTGTCCATGTGCTTGAAATTGGTTTCAATTGCTTCTGTTGATTTATTTATTTCCAGTCAATATATTTTATTTTGTGAGCTGCATTTTAATTTTCAACAAGGGAACCACAAGGAAATAATTTATATAGGCATTGGATTTAGAGATTTTAACATGGTATTAGAGATTTCACTCTTAGAGGGAGGCCGATTTTAGGTTAAACAACAATTTACGGGAGCAGATTTATTAGATCTGAATGCCAACAGTTTGCATCAACGAGTGTTTAAAGGACCAAACACAGATCCACAATAGTTTGTAGTAGATCTGTCAGATTCACAAGGAGATCTCAACAGATCTATAAACTAACAATAAAATTCTTGTGGGTGCTTGAAGGAATAAGCACACGATAGTTGATTTTGTTTAGATCTAGAAATGGCAGCAACTAGTCTCAGGTTTGAAGATAGGCTGGATGGAGCATCTAACTTCCTATCCTGGAATGTGAGGGTAACCTTGCTTTTGAAGGAACATGAACTTTGGGAGATTGTAGAAAAGATTCTTCCTGTACCGACAAACGTAGCACACAAGGAGGCTCATGAGAAGGACATCAAAGCCTAGAGAGTGATCATGGATGCCGTGAAGGATCATTTAATCCCTCACTTGGCAGAGAAACAGTCGACTAGAGAGATGTTCAAGGCTCTAGTGGATTTATTCCATAGTGACAACATGAACATGAAGGTGATCTTGAGGAACAAGCTCAGATCCATCCAGTTGTCAAGGTCTGATAATGTTACCAGCTACTTCATGCAGATCACCTAGATACGTGATCTGCTTACAACCATTGGGGAGAAAGTGGAGGACGTAGAACTTGTAAATGTGGCACTGAATGGTTTCACCAAGTCATGCGAACCATTTGTCAAGGGAGTCTGTGCTCAAGAAAAATTTCCTAATTGGATGAGGCTTTGGGATGATTGCATCCAAGAAGAGACTTGGGAGGAGTCTAAATCCAATAGACAAGGAGATGGAGAGGAGAACATTGCCTTGGTCAATTAGGTTGAGAAGGGCAAATGAAAGGGTTCCAAGGGTAACAATGAGGGGGAAACCTCACACCCGGGAAAGAAGAAGGAATTGAGTAAGATCAAGTGCTTCGCATGCCACAAGAGTGGTCATTATGCATTTCAATGTCTAGAGAAGGAGGTTAAGAGTAAATCACAATAGGTAGCAACATCAACAAAAACCCAATTGGATGAGTTTGCAATGAAGTTTGAGAAGGACTTCTCACTAGTCTCGTGCCTTTCTACTAGCACAATCACTAGGAATGCGTGGTACTTGGACAATTGTGCATTGCATCACATGATAGAAGCATGGGAGCTATTCAATAGTCTGACAGAGAAGGACTCAAGGATACATGTGGAGCTTGGTGACGATGCCAAGTATGCAATGAAGGGGGAGGGAACAATCTTGTTCCAACTTGAGTTAGGTAGTTCATTGGAGGCCCATGATGTGCTATATGTACCGGGACTGAAGAATAATTTTCTCTTAATCTCAGTTATGGAGGACATGGGTTTTGCTGTCATGTTCAAGAAAGGGCAAGTACTCATATGTCCAGAGGGAGCTAGGCCAGACACAACAATGAGCATTGGGGTTTGAGAGGGAAATTTATATAGGTTGCAAGGAAACCCTGTTTAGGTGTTGATAGATGATTGTGACAACCTATATGAGCTATGGCACAGGAGGATGGGACAGTTGCACTACAAGGCTTTGCTGATCTTGAGGGAGATTGTCATTGGTTTCCCAGATTTCAATGTTGAGCAACAAGGCATGTGTAGAGGGTGTGTACTTGGCAAGAATGCCAAAGTTTCTTTTCCCAGCAGCGAGAGTAGGTCTAAGGGGATCTTGGATCGGATTCATTCAGATGTCAGTAGACCGATGTTAGTGGCATCAGTGCAGGGAACACTATATTATGTGATGTTCATTGATGCTTTTTCTAGGAAAGCCTCGATCTTCTGTATGAAGACCAAGGATGAGGTCTTCGGTCGGTTCTGGGAGTTCAAGGCCCAGGTGGAGAACTAGACAGGGAAGAGGATCAAGGTCTTGAGGTCGGATAATGGGGGTGAGTACTCCTCCAATGACTTCAAGGATTTCTGCAAGGAGGAAGGGATCAAGAGGGAGTTGATAGTTTCGTACAACTCTCAACAAAATGGGGTTGCAGAGAGAGAACGAATCCATCATTGGTTTTGCCAGGGCTATGATACATGACCATGACCTGCCTATGTTTCCTTGGGAAGAGGTGCGTAACACGAAAGTATATGTGTAGAACAAGAGTCCTCATAGGATATTGGGGGACAAGAGTCCTAATGAAGCTTTAACAGGAGTGATTCCAGAGATAGGACATTTCAAGATCTTTGGTTGTTGAGTCTACATCTTGTTAAGTTTTTTAGTGTTGTTATTAGGTTATTTCCAAATTACATGAGCATTTAATGCATTTCCAAAACAACAACATAAAGAGGATCACTGAAAGAAACACAATCACAAGGTACACAACATTTTATCCTGGAAAACTCTCGTGGGGGAGAAAACCTAGCAAAAACTTTCTAAATAATAGATTGCCAATACAATGCCAAGACTAAGACCAAAACACCAAAGATAAATCAAGACTGAGCATGCGCCTTCTCTTCTCCTTCCTCTTGCAACCGCAACTGCCTTCAAGATATGCGCACTAGATGAGTGAGTATGAGTGTGTACAAGTGAGGCACCATCCTCACATATAAATACTAGTTGAGGACGTGCTAGGGTTATGTCTTTTCACTTAGTGGGGCTGACTTCTCCTATAAGTGGTTAAAACCACTTTATAATTACTAGGGGCCGACTTTACAAATACCACTGTACAAATGTAGTTTGACCAATCCACAAAAGGGGATTTGATCCTATACAAGACCCGACTTGATCAATCCGCAAAAGGGGATTTGATCTATAAAATAATAACTCAAATATAATTAGAATATTCTTCAAAGTTACAATATTTCAACACTCCCCCTTAACAAGAAGGGTATTCTAATTACATGACTCAATACAACATCATCAAGAGAAGGAGAGGGCAACATCATCATCAACATTTGGAACATTGACTGGCACATCTATAAATCATCGGAAGTTTTTCTCATCATCAATATCATCATCGCTTACAACATGGAGTTGGAGTAACATCATCATCATCATCATCAACATGAAGCTGAAACATCAACATCAACAACACGACGCTGGAACAACATCAACACGACGCTGGAACAACATCAACAACACGAAGCTAGAACAACATCATCATCAACATAAGGCA
Source organism: Picea engelmannii (assembly GCA_009831015.1). NCBI lineage: Eukaryota > Viridiplantae > Streptophyta > Pinopsida > Pinales > Pinaceae > Picea > Picea engelmannii. The sequence goes on along the minus strand of ML781386.1, from coordinate 213,255 downwards.
ACAAAATGATGCAGGTGTATCAACAACAACATTTGTGGTACTTTGACAGACCCTCCTTACCGGACCTTCGGGATTTGCCCAAGAATCATAAGATTCCCTAGGATATAAAATCCTAACAAGCTATCACATGGTACTCTAACAGAACGTTCTTACCGGACCTTCGGGATCTGCCCAGGAATCATAAGATTCCCTAGGATATAAAATCCTAACAGAGATACCACTACTGACCACAACTGTCATATACATGCATAGGTGCTCCGACAGACTGTCCTTACCGGACCTTCGGGATTTTCCTAGGGATGATAAATCCCCTAGGGTATAAAATCCTAATGGAGCTACCTGCTGTTGGTCAGGATACCATAGAATCATCGTCACTCCCCCTTTCGAGGGGGGTCCTTTTGAACTACACCAAGCTTGTCTTAGAAGTACTCAAACTTCACACGAGACAGAGGCTTGGTCAACACATCTACAACCTATTCATCTGTGCCAACATATTGGAGCTTTATAGCTCCCCTATGCACCATGAATGTAGTGGTACCAGAACTCTATGTGTTTCGACTTATCATGGAACACTGGGTTCTCCGTCATCTTTATACAACTCTGGTTATCACATAGAATCACGGTGGCTTCCATCTCCAGATCGAACAAACCTGTCAACAAATTCCGTATCCATATGACTTCACAACTGGCGGAACATGCTGCAATGTACTCCACTTCTGCCGTGCTGAGAGTAATACTGGATTGCTTCCTGCTTTGCCATGAAGTCATGGTTGACCCCAAACTAAAACAACATCCTGAAGTGCTCTTTTCGTCTGAAGCACTTCTAGCCCAATCTGAATCAATATAACCACACAGTCTGAAGTCATGATCTCTAGTATAACAAAGACCATAATCCAATGTACCCTTAAGGTATCTCATCACATGCTTTGCAGCTACAAGGTGAACACGTCTAGGCTCCACCAGTTACTGACTCAAGGTGTTCACAACAAAGCATATATTTGGCCCAACATTCGTCAGATACATCAACGATCCAATAATCTATTTGTATAGAGTAGCATCAACCAACTCCTACGAAGTATCAACCGTGAGCTTCAAATTTGTTTCCATGGGTGTGGTCATGGCTTTACATTCCAACATGTCAAATCTCTTCAGTATTTCAACTGCATACTTCCCTCGGTTAAGGAAGATCTTCTTTGGGCTCTACCAAACTTCAAGACCTAAGAAATAATGCATCGGACCTAGGTCTTTCATCTCAAATTCAACGACAAGCTTCTTCTTACAATCTATGATGAGCTTTTCTTTTCCTGTCAAGAATAAATCATCCACATATAGTAGTAATATAACTGGCTCATCATTCATAAACTTGAAGTAAAGGTTGTTGAAATAATGTAACTGCAAAGAGTATTCTTATTATTATTGTTATTTTATTCATATGATTAATCCCCATTGTGGATTAATCATGTCGGTAATTGTATTAGGACCAAATCCCCTTTTGCGGATTGGTCAACAAACAATTATAATAGGCAGAATAAGAAGTCAGCCCCAGCAGTTAATTAAGAGACCCAGAAATATAATAAAGGTGGGTTTACCCACCCAGATTGAGAAGTCGGCCCTGCCAGTGAAGAGACACTTCACACGTGCCAGAACTTGTAT
>ML781386.1:147164-190388 GCA_009831015.1 Picea engelmannii | reverse complement strand
GCGGGTTCGGGGGGGGGGGGGGCGCTCCCCCGCAGCCTAGGTTGGGATACTATGGGTTGTAGCCCATCGTCCCTTATGGACACGTCTTGTGGTTGTAGCCCTTGACGATGATGACACACACTATGTGGTTGTAGCCCTAGTGTATTCTAGTGGGTTGTAGCCCCTAGATGAGATGATAAGGTCCACATTGGTTGTACCCATGTGTGACGTGATGGAGAAGACTTTCAGTATGACGTCAAGAGAAGGAAGAAGGCTCATGCCTTGCGCAGAAGAATTAAAGGTTCAAGTTGGCCTTGTTGAGAGGCACCACTTGGACGTGACAATTCATACGTTGGACTTGTATATATAGGAGAGCTATCTCCCATTTGTAGACATCACTTGGATATCATTCTCTCTTGTGTATTTCACTCTATTGGACTAGTGCGCTATCTTTGGAGTTATAGCGCTATTCTTCTTTCTGCTCTTGTATATTCTCTTGGACAAATATTATAGTGAAAGGTTGTTGGGTTTTCTTCCCTTGTGCAGAAGGGTTTCCCATGATAAATTCTTGTGTATCATCTGCATGGTTATCTTCTTGTGATCCTGGTTATTTACTGCAGTTATTGTATATGGTTTATGCTTCAATTATGCTTCTACTAATGTGAAATGATAGAAAGTTAATGAAATTGAGCAAGCTTAAAATTCTAACATGGTATCAGAGCAGTGTTCTTGAAAGAAGCCATTTGCACAGTGTGCTAGCTTTCTTCTGCAGTCCGCTAGGGTTTGGCAACGACTCTGGTCTTCTTGCAGTTTGACTGCAGCTGCACATTTCCCTGTCAAGCTTGTTGAGCACAAATCCCTAGGTCGTTAGGACAAATTCCAGCACAGATCAGTGCACCCTATCCTAGCGCATCCCCTACAACTCTCAGATTGCAGATTGGAGAAGTTTGAATTTTGGGGATTTTTTCAGTCCTAGGGTTTCTGCGGCCATGGTGACAAGTGTTCCGGTGGAAGATAGGCTTAATGGATCCTCTAACTTCAACTCTTGGAAGTCTAGGTTACTCATCACTTTGGAAGAGAGTGAACTGATGAAGTTTGTGGAAGAGGTTGTGCCAGAACCAGATGATGCTTCAGAGAAGTCTCAGTGGAAGAAGAATGATGCAAGAGTTAGAAAGATCATTATCTACTCTTTGAGAGACCACTTGATTCCGCACATCTCCAAACTGAAGACAGCTAAAGAGATGTTTGACGCCTTGAAGAAGTTGTTTGAGAGCAACAACACCAACATAGCCATTGCCTTGAAACATCAGCTTCAGAACGTCAAGATGAGTAAGGAAGATACAATTGCCACCTTCATGAAGATATCTGAGATCAGAGATCAGTTGGGCGCCATTAAACTAAAACATTCTGAAACATTAGTTAGTACCATATAGACTAAAACATTCTAAATCTTTAACTATTTTGTAACTCCACAATAGCCTACCAATCACTCTTTAAATGTAGAATCACATTGGCACTACACAGTAAATCTCTCCATTCAAAATCTCTTCAAATTTTGTTTTCTTTGGAATTAATTTCAAATTCAGACTTAGAAATAAAAAAACTTGCTACCAATCTTGAAATTGTAGACACTTATAAATACTTTCAATTGCTGGGTCACTTTTGTCAATTTTGTGGCCAACTAATGGTTCAGGTTGACGTTTTTTGCAGAGTGGCTTGTATGGCCTTACTCGACCTCTGATACCTGTGCTTGACATTCTCTTATGAATTTGGCTCTTACAGTGCTCTTGTAGTGGCACCTTTATCTTACGTATTCCTCTGACCAATACCTTTTTTGGTCAGACCTGTTAGCAACCCTTTTTTATTGTCAGAGCAACATCTGACTTTATCGCAGATTGTAATTCATTATTTTCCCTCATGGCTCATGAATTACTCCACACAACATCTAATAAACACCAGAGCGACTTTGATGCTTCTCTTCACAGTATTAGTGATTCACAGATTTATCATGGGTAATCTCCTTATCCCTCACTGCTAATATCTTCACGTATTCACGAATTCCTCTTCATAGTGCACTGGATAAGGTCATCAAATTGGGTTATCTCTTCACGCAACTGACGATCCCTGTATTCCCATGTGCTGTTCGTAACGGCGGGTTATCTCTTCACCCCACTGACAATCACTGTATTCCAATGTGGATGATGTCACAAGAATCACAGGTTATCTGCAATGTGCATAGCCCTTGCGTATCCCGGACAACACTATCTCGTGGCTCTCAAGACTTTGACAACGATGGCTCTTTATGGGATTCCTTTCTCAAGTAGTTAACATAAAATCAGAAAGACACGTTTGTATTACTTAAATAAAGAAACCTCCGAAATCGATTTGCCTCACTTCTGTCCTACTGTGTGTGATTGCAGTTCCTTTTTGTCTTCTTTGATCACAGTAGTCTCTTGGCTCCTTCACTTGCTTTGTCAGCTTCTCCTCACCATGGCTTTGATACCATATCAGTTTTTATACACAAGAGTGTAGACAGGAATACACAGGAGAATAAGGGAGATTAGATTGATACCATATTGAGTGATGCGATGTCTCATTACATAGTAGGAGAGATGAGTATTTATGTCACCCCGAAAAACCTAATCTTTTAATGACTACATTTATAAACAAATGATTACATCACTTTATTATAAAAGTCTCTAAGCCTTTATAAAATGTCTGAAGTACACTAAGTCCCAATTATGACCATTATATCTAACATTAAGGAGTTTGTTGTCACATGATTATTGTAGGACATTGTAAATATGGTGCAGACCTTGCTGTTAAGCTAGTAGATGCTCTATATAAGGTGCTTGATAAATGCGGGACTGTACGCATTTCTTTCTCGAGAAGAACGCCTCTTCAGGTGAGGTGCTGCAATGGATGATAACTTTATTTCTAGTCCCCGCAAGAGATATTTTACATTGCATATAATGGATATAACATTTCCTTTTAAGGTAGCATCAGATTTTGATGCAATGTAGTTAATTGACCCTGGCCATTTTTCCTATTTGCAAATCAGGTGTGTAACATAATGTGGAAAGAATTTGGTAGTCATCCAAAGGTCTATATTTGGGATGGCCAAGGTACATTTTCTACCACTTTGTATTTATAGTCGTAGAAAAGCAAAGTTGATCTCATTTAGCTGTTGGCACTTTCCAAATGCACTCACATGCTTGTTTTCTGTGGATTTACACCAATTGCACACATTATTCTACTTATGACTGATAGCATAGGTAGATATATCTGGCAATAAGAAAACTAGGCTGTTGACTTGGGAACCTATCTTACCATGATTCTGTTACATTGGTGTGTTTCTATAATCTCTATTCTGTTAATATTGCCATGGCTGCTGAAAATACTTAAATGAATTTGCAGATCCAAACCCACACTTGGGACACCTTGCATGGGCAGATGCCTTTGTTGTCACAGCAGATTCAATCAGTATGCTAAGCGAGGCATGTAGTACTGGGTATGCCAAGCTGTGACCAGTTATTAAGTTTTATTGTGATAGTTTGTAATGCTCAGAGGTGTCATGTGAAAGCCGATTTCCTTTGTTGATATCAGGAAGCCAGTCTATGTCATTGGAGCAGAACGATGTACATGGAAATTTGCGGCATTTCATAATACTCTGCGCCAACGAGGTGTGTTGAGAACATTCACCGGAGCAGAGGATGTGAGTATAAAGTTCATTGTTGAACTTGGATTCTCTCTTTTTATCATAACAGAGTTACTGTTTCTTTTATCTTATAATCACCATTGCATTTTTCCTGCTCAGATGTCTGACAGCTGGAGCTATCCTCCTCTTAATGACAACTCTGAAGCAGCCAGTCGTGTACGAGAAGCCCTTGCAGAGCATGGATGGAGTTTAAGGTGAACGAGAGATGTGAAACAATGTTGCATCACCTTAGAACATTTGCCGGGTTTGGCGTTGAAGAGATATTTTTGTGTGGGCATAATTTATGATTTCTAATAAATTGAAAAATAATCGCAAAATTCCAATGTAAAATAGAAAAGCATTATTTCATTATTGCTACTGATCTTAACACTGTAGCATTTTTACGATTTCTGCATCTTTTGAAGCAGACGTCATTCGTCATGAATAATGGCACATGAATTGGCAGCACGTTTATGATTTTGCTAAGTGATGGCTAAGAAATAGTCATTTGAATGTACAGCTGACATCAAAGTGTGTAGAGTTTTGCTGAACACTGGATGGGAGTACAAGTATTCAATCTTTGTGGATGAATTATATACATTACTCATGTTATTACTTGAATATGGTTTGAAAGTTTTGATAGGGCTTGACCAAGCCGCAGTTGGAAACATTCTGTGTGAAGGAAGTGGGAATTTTCCTATGAGCTTAATTAATAATGAAATAAGAGAGGGAGAGGATCAAGAATGTCAACTCTTTATGCAGAGTTACCACAAGGAAACAGAAATGACGGCCAGTGCATCTATATGTTAGCAGTCATATAGAATCGGGTTTGAACTTTCCCAAAAAGGATTGGATATAAGTGGTGAATGATCCTAGGGACAAAGAGGTCACCGTGAGAAATTTTTTCTTGTTGGTACTTTTTGTTATAGTTCATTTTTCTTGTCATGTTATTATGAAATCATGCAGTTAAGAAAAATAAACCTAAACTCAATGTCAGTTTGAAAGCAGCTATTCAGCAACAGACAACTGACACTGCATTGCAACTAACATAACGTGGCTGGGGTTACTTATAATATCTCAGCCATAATATAACTTGGCTACTCTTTTAATAGAGAAATATGTTCTCGAGGGACATCAAATGAACTCGGGTTTAAATACTGGGCATTATATTATTCTATATGGGACAACAGGTAGACTTAAGAATGAAGGTCAACGTGTCTGAAATATACAGAAGCAACATTACTTTAAGAATATAAATAGATTTAACATGTTAAATTGGAATCAAGAAGCTCGTCTGGTTACTTATGATAAGGCAATTTTTAACACTGCATGATTTGCAATGCCCATCATAAGCTTGATGTCACTAAACTTGTAAATGTGGTGAAGAAGGTACAAACATAAATTACATATTTGGAGTAATAATAAAATGTAATGGCAAAGTGGTCAAAGTAATTTCATGAGTACGGGAAAATGATTTACATGAGCATGTGCTCTAACAAAAAGGTGGTTTGAGCTGGACAACATTTTGAGCAGCATCCTTGTCAATTTCATTCTTGCAGTAGTTGGTTTCTATGTCAGCTCTCGTCTTGATCTTATATCTAGGCAGTGGTCAATTTCCAGGGGAACTATTGTTTTGGATTTTGTGCCTAGTCCGGCTATAATACTATTTATTCCCATAGTGGGAAAATAACTATTTATGCTTTATTCTTACCAAAGGGAAGGGATGCTAAGTTTTTATGTGAATAAGTTTTTTAATGAAAGAACTAAAAATATAATAGCAAAGTGGCCAAAGTAATTACATTAGTAGGACAAAATGATTTACGTGAGCATGTGGTCTAATAAAAAATTGGTTGAGTGTAGACAATTGTCAATTTCACTCTTGCAGTAGTTGATGCCTGGGACAGTGGTCAGTTTCCAGGAAAACTACCATTTTGGATTGTGTTGGGCTCTTTACTATTAGCTTAGTACTATTTCTCATCAGCACTAAGAGGTATTGTGGGAAAGTGGGAATATAACTATTTATGCTTTATTCTTATCGAGGGAATGGATGTTAAGTTAATGTAATATAAATTGTAATGAAAGAACTTTCAAAGGTACTACTATTAGCTTAGTACTATTTGTTTTTCAAAGGTACTACTATTAGCTTAGTACTATTTGTTTTCAGCACTAAGAAGTGTCATGGGAAGTGGAAAAATAACTAATTATGCTTTACTCTTATCGAGGGAAGGGATGTTAAGTTAATGTACTATAAATTGTAATGAAAGAACTTTCAAAGGTATTATTATTAGCTTAGTACTATTTCTTTTCAGTACTTAGAGGTGTCATGGGAAAGTGGGAACATAGCTAATTATGTTGACTATAAAGAGGTGTCATGGGAAGGGATGTTAAGTTAATGTACTATAAATTGTATTGAAAGTACTTTCAAAGTAACTATAAGAAATATCATGTTATTGTAAACATGTTAAGTTAATGTACTATAAATTGTAAGGAAAGAACTTTCAAAGGAACTATAAGAAAGATCATCTTATTGTAAAGTAGTTTTCAGTGAAAGAGACAAATCGTAAGTGAAGTATTTTTGGGATAATGAATAAAACTTGTTTTAATAAGTAAAACATAAATTCATACATGCTGCATGATTTACTATGTGACAATTTATTATTTGCTTACTCTTCTCACATTGATTTGAGTCTAGTAAAACATAAATGGTATGGTATATTAAGCTGTGTGGTGGTTTAGAGGATTTCCAAATATTGATTAATGGTATGGTATATTAAGCTGTGTGGTGGTTTAGAGGATTTCCAAATATCAATCAATATGACGACAACAAATGTTAAAGTTGTCATGAATATTTGAGCTGAAATGCATGTTCTCTATCATATTTGTGCAATCTCTTTTTCATGGTCTACAAATATATGAGCTTGTCAAAGTTGTCATGAACTTTTGAGCTGAAATGCATGTTCTCTGTCATATTTGTGCAATCTCTTATTCACGGTCTACAAATATTTGAGCTAGTTGAAAGGAAAAAATATATGCCATGATAACTTAAATAGATTCATTTTTTATTATTTCATTTTTTTTATGTAATAATTATTTCATGGAACACATTATCAAAATTTGGAAAATTTGGAGAAAACTCCTAGGAGCTACATTTGATTATTGGGAAAAGCTTCTTGTGGCGACATATGATGCCTAGACAACCATTCCAAGTATGAATTCCTCCCATCAAACCATTTTACGTTTGGTGGGTTGGGTTATGAACCCTTATCAGATAGATTCTTCTAATTTCTCACACTGTGGCTTGAAGAGTATATGTAATAAAGCCTTTGATATAAAAGAATTAAATGCTAGTTAATACTTCTTGGCAACAACATAATTGTATAATAGAACCTAAATCATGGATTTAACTTTAAAGACTTGTTCTAGGAAATTAAGTGGTTTTTTAATGAGAATTATAACACACTTATTGTGTTTGAATTACTTGATAATTGATCATTCTTTAAGTTTTGAAAAACCAAATTTGCACATTAATTCCCATGCATTGCATTTGTAACTTTTAAAAGATTCTATGTAGGAGCTTAGATTATATTTTCACATAACACATGAAAATATGGAGAATTTTGTGCATTAGTAATTCACATGGTTATGTCATGCAAAAAAATGACCCACACTAGAGGAAAAACTCCAAGGAGCTACATTTGAATATTGGAAAAACCTTGTGGTGACATACTATGCCTAGGCAACCATTCCGATGTAAATTACTGCCATCAACTTAAGTCAAGTTTGGTGGGTTCGGTTATGAAGTCTATTGGATATATTCTTCTCATTTCTCATTCCACTTGGAAGAGTATCTTTGACTAGGCCTCCAATGGAAAAAGATTAAATGTTACTGAATACTTCTTGGCAATGATAAAAACGTGTAGTAAAACCTAAATCATGGATCCAAATTTAAAGCCTTCTTCTAATAAATAATATTAATTTTTAAAAGACAATTATAACATACTTCTCATGATTTAATTATTTGATAATTGATATTTTTTCAATTTTAAAAGAACTAAAGTAACACATTAATTACTTCGCATGAAATTTGTAATTCATGCATGAGATTATATTATATTTTGAATTTCTCATGAATTATAATAAAATTGTGATTGTCCCTTGAATTAATAGGAAATAGTTTACAAAAGTGATTGTGAATAAAAATAAGTGCTTTATGCTTACCAATTTTTAGGTGCTAGATTGAACACCAACTAGAACTAAAGGTAAAAATCACAATGGATTAGAAATAATGTATCATTGATTATAAAGTAGACTATGCAATGGGTCATTGATGATAGAGTAAAATATGTAATTGATAAGAAACATGAGAGGGTCGCTAACATTTTATCATTCTTCCAAGGAACAATTGTCCTCCCTCTCAATATACATATTACAATCATGATTAATAACTTCAACTTTATATTAATTATTCACTACCAATAAATTATTAATACAATGCTATATATTTTTTTCACTTTTGGAAAACTTGGTTTGATGCCTCCACTACCATCTCTCCCTAACAAACAACTATTTTGGTGCAAAGTACATGCAATCTCAGAGATCGCATTATACCAAGTTTTCCAAAAATACAACACCATCTCTCCCTAACAAAAGACTTCTTTGCTCCAAAGTACATGCAATCTTAGATATCACATCATAATAATATAGGCCATTGGGCTCAACACTTGCCGCATCCATAGTTTGAAGTGTCGTGATACTACACTTATGGTTTACTAGATTAACTAGGTAACTGTTGAGAGCAAAACTGTAATGTTTCATCCAAAACACTTCGAACCTCATAAGGCTAAGTGAGGTAGGTGGGAATGGTACCCTAAATTTTAATCCTTAAGGAAATGATAAAGACTTAACATTCATGAAGTCTCGGTTGAGGGTTCTTATTAGAATATTATGATATTTTCAAAATATTTTAGTTTTCTTCAAGTAAAATTGTACGGAACACCTGCAATATACATAAAGAAATTACAAAGAACAAAATAAAGTCAATACTATACAAAAATTAAAATAAACCAGATCTTATACACAATACTTGAAAGATATAAGCAAGATTTGAAAAAAACTTGCAACAGAAATAAAATATAAACATCGCATTAATGAATATATTTGAGATTGACAACAATTTACTTAAACAATGATAAAGACTTAGCAATGAAAAAAACACAATGATCTTTTATTTATTAACCATATATTAGTTTCATAAAAATTGACTTCTTCAAGTTGTTGCAAGAACGTGGACCAAAGAAATCTTTGGAAGCCTTAGATGTAAACATAATCATACAAAGGAAACAAAGTGCATGAAAAAGAAAAGAGATCCTATAATTTGACTTGGACCACCTCAGGTAGTGTGATTCCCGCGATTATACTTTGCATAAGGTACCACCAATTAGCACTAAACATAATCAAAACTTCTAAAATGAGCAAACACTGCATAAAATAAACAACCTTAAGGGAGAAGACTAAATTAGTTTCACTTTGTCTTTCTTTGCCACTTTTAAAGAAATCCCTACTATCAACAAAGCTATTTAGCCCACAAAAAACTAAGTATGGATGAGAAAATAACCAATTGAAGAAAAACTCTCAAAGATTTAACATATTGCTCTCTGAATGTTCCCCTGTTAATTGATTTCTCTTTCTCCTTATATATCATCCTCCAATAATTACTTAGTTTCAACCATTATATTTTTATTCAACAAATATTTACGAAAAATCGACGAGAAACTAGGACCAATGAAGTAATGTTTAATAAATAAAGTAGTTACGAGGTTATATTCATGGCTTTACTTAAGATAGGCATGGGTATCACCAAACTCAATATAAAATGTAATTTATATTTCCCATCACATTCATATGTTCCTCGTAACTCCTAGTAATTACTTCAAAACATCATATATATATAACCATATGCATGTCATGAAAATAATATAAATAATAGTCATCAAAACATATGAACATCGTAACATTGTCCCTCCATAAGCTTAAGACATAACATTTGATTTTTCAAAAATATATCAGACATCATAGTCAAAATTTTAAAGGTTTCATCCAACGAAAATAAAATGTATATCATCACCACATGACCATAAAATGAAAATGAACTTCAATATTGGGATAATTTTGGGTGCATGTCCAAATGTGAAATCTCTCTTTTTTTGCTTCCCTCCTTCTTGATGTCTACTTTTGAGTAACCAAAAACAGATCGAGAAGACTCAAAACCAGATGATTTCACTAGATGCTCTTTTTCTTTTTTATTGGATCACTGCTTTAGAGAACATGACTTGATTTCAATGGGTTGTTGATCTTGAGAAAAGGAATTGGCATAGGTAACAACAAGGGAAATGACTGGCATGGGTGGTTTGTTATGGGTGCTTGGCCAATTTGTAATTCTAGAAGCATATCTATTTGGATTTTCTTCACACCCATCATTCAAAGAATCTGGTTGAGGCTATAATGGGATTCCTACTATACTTGGATGAGGCTACAAAGGGCCATTAGCCGGTATAAAAGATTGGGGTAAAGCTTGTTGTCCACCCAAGAAACGATGTCCAATTTATGCCAATTGGTTAAACTTTCCAGAGTTGGCATCGAAATGAAAGAAAAATCTAATCCTTTTCTTCCTCCTTTCTTGCCAGATAACATTAGGCCTCCTTCCCTATCCTCTTTTGGATCCACGAGAACCTTTGCTAAAGAAACTCATCTAGTAGCATGCATAAATAATGTCATTTTCCATTCCATAAAATATATCAAACTTATAACTCGCTATTAACTGCATGTAAACAAAAATATACAATACTTTACTAAATATTCATTTATATAGTTTAATAATGGCTCGGGTTTCGGAATTATTGAGGCTTTGAAAGATGAAATGATAACTTGGAGAGAATGTGCTCAATTTATACCAGTGTTTTCTTCTTTTGTTATGATATTTTGAATGACACACATGTTTCTTTTTCATTGGTATAAAACAAACTTTCTTGTATGTAAGTGGTAATGAACGAAATGGTTACATGCATAGGAAGGAAAATGATGTATCCAGAACCATGCCCAAGTACCATTCTTCAATTAGAGATCTTTGCTTATAACGGAGCTACGACAAAGCATAAATCATGCCATCTGAAACCCATCAAATCTTGAAAATATATACTTAAACTGCAACTATACATGCAAATTTTTTCCTCTTTTCCAACTATTTTGACAAACTGTATATTAAAGGGTGTAATAGGTAGGAGCAACAAAAACAAATGGTGCACAGGATAATTATGTTCAGCATTGGTAAACCAACACCTTGAGCTATTCATTAACATTTGAGTATGGAGGTGATAAGGAAAAAAGGTATATATATCCAACTCATTTTACAAAACCAAATCTATACTAGTGTTGCATGGTAGACTGAGTACATATATGATAGAACAATTGTCTTTCATAATGGGTAAAAGAAATGAAGTCTTTTTGACATGAACTGGAGTATTACCAGAATATGAGGAAAATATAACACACTATAGGCAAAGAATGCAATGGGTGAAAAAGCCATGTTTGATTTTCTTTAAATTCATTCAAAACATTCAAAGACATAGCATAATAATGCGCAATAGGGTTGGAGGAAGATGGAAAAAAAAATCTTTGAGCCATTTTAAACTTGGAAATGAATATTTGGTTACATACTATCATCTATGCCCACAGTCAGAGAATATAATTAGCATACCTTAATTAGGGAACTGAACAATAAAAAAATCCTTTTGGTTCTGCATTATCAACCTCCACTTGCTCGACTCTTTAAATTTTCTTCTAAATTGGTTGCCAATTTATAAGTATTCACCAAAATTGAGTTTGAATTTACCTCCTAAGAGTAAGGCGGTTTTCCAGCGCCATTATCAACTTCCAAAGCTCGTGGGAAACATCAAGAATACAATAATGCATAGCTTAATTTTGTGATAGAGTAGAAACATCGTAAATCTATGCGATGTATGCTAAAGCTTCTCTCTTGGGATGGTGTTGGGGAAAGAAAATAAGAATTGGGAAGGAAAATTCACTTTGCTTCCTGCAAGATATAACTCTATAAATGGTCATTTACTTAGCATAGTGAAACTGTGAACACACAATAGGTAATTCATTTCACCTGAGTGTTTTCTTTCATGAAGATCAACTCAATCAATATTATATTTACAAATACCTATAAAGCCACAAAACTTGCTTGGTCCAAGTGTGATCATAAGACTCAACTAAATAGTACAAATCATAAAAAAAATGGAAATAGAAGCAATCAACAACAATAGGAGAAAACAAGACTAAAAAACTAAACGAGAATCTTACTGGAAAACAAAATGAAAACTCATTTATTTATTTACATTTGTTACTTTCAATATATATATATATATATATATATATAGTTTTCTCTCTGGTTCGACATAATGTTTCAAGTGTGAACTATTAGTAGTGTAAGAGAAGCGCCTACCATCTCCATTTTTAAGTAAATGGGAGTTATTTCCGATAGAAGCATTTATATATGGACCCAATCATAATTTTTGAAACTTTGAATCTTTCCCTCTATTAGCATGAGAAAAATCCCACAAGAGAACTTTTTGACCAACTTTAAGTGTGGCTGTCATAGTCTTTCTATCAAAAAAATTCTTAACACTTCATTGTCTTTTATTTAAATTAATTAAAGAATAATTTATTTGTTCTTCAAGGGAAAGAAAAACATTAAATATCTAAGGAATATCTATTGAATTTAACTCTTCAAATTGAAAGACTAATCTAAGAGAAGTTAGTTCAAGCTCAACATGCATAACAACATTTTGACCATAAAGTAGTTGGAAAGGTGTATGACATATACTTTTTTTTTGTGGTCGTGTGATAAGCCCATAGGGTATATGCCAATAAGGTATGCCATTGGTGAGGTTTCCCACCAATGTTTGACATGGGGGAGATCTTTAAGGAGTGCGAAGGTGATCTTTTCCCTGCCGGAAAAATTATGAACAAAGAAATAACCTTCTAACAGATTTAACCTTTTGTCTAGGGCATCCACACCTATCCGACCTTCAAATACAGGAATATCAAACTTAACCTGTACCTTGAAAGGAGAGGTGCTTCCAAAGTGGTTGTTTGATGAAGATGCGCTTGTTGCTATCGACATGTGTTGAAGGATGTGAGAAAAATTCTCCATAATTTCGTCCCTTTGTCACGTGAGAGCTTGCTCAAGCAATAGATTGATAGAATCATCTGCTCCGTCGTTTTTATTTTCTTCCGCCATGGAGGGTTTCTTGGGCGTGTGAGAGCGATTGTCTTCAAGAGAGATAAGATCGAGACCCAAATTGTTATACTTGGACCTCATCGGGGACCTGCACTGAAAAAAATGATCAAGAGTAGCCTGCTCTGATACCACTAATCCAAATTATTTTCGGCACGAAATGAGAGTGGAGATATAATAAAGCATTGTATAAAGATATCTCAGATATCCAATAATATAACATAAATGTATCAGAGATGCAACCATAAACACAAAGATACAATAATACACAATTTTCTATTAATGAGCGAAAATGTACAAAGACTGTAAAAATACAGAGTGAAAGACTCGCTAGAATGGTGGCAGCTTATCTCTGAGAAGAGATGTGTCCGCTACTCGCATTCGCAAGAAGATGATTTTAAAATGAGGCTCCAAAGGCCTTTTTATCATAAAGAAAATCCAAAACCCTAACCCTAGAAGATGAAAAGCCAACAATTTTGTGGACCCCGTTTTGCGTAGTTTGGTGTATCAACTTCCCGGGGGCGTAACTTTGGCATACGATCTCCGTTTGGGGCGCACGATAGCTCATTGGAAATATATTGTCAAGGAGATTCATTAAGGGGATCAATCAAATCCTTTGGCTATAATTGAGAAGATCGATCCCAAAAAACCTTCATTTAGGCCCTCAAAATGGGCCCGAAAGTTAAAAACTGCTAAAAATAGTAAATTACCAAAATTGCCAGAAAATTGTTCTGATCCAGTTGGAAAAGGTAGGTGGCCACCGATATCCACATGGATAAATAGTAAACAAGAAAAACATAATAATTTTGTTTATTTTAATGTCACTAGTACATTTGGCACAATTTTTGAAGTCATTTCGACAAAACAACATCAATATTCCAATGAAGCTAATAAAATCGGTTCATCGAAGTCATTTCGTCACACTATTGAATTCCTTATTCATTGGTTGAATGACCGATGTAGGAAACTGCCATGTGGAAATTGTAAAGAAATTTAATCAAGCAGATTTTCGTTGCAACGATGACGATCATATAGCTGTCGTTAATTCGATGCCACAAGTTTCCACGTGAAATTTTCCAGGAAACGGTCATCAACAAAGTGGTCGGCGTATTACCGATGAATGTTAGTGCAACAATGGTGCATGTACATACCCTGATGCGCGCGTCATTGAAATTGCAACCTTATGGCATGCCTCCTCCATTGAAGTGGCGATGCTTTGGAGGGCACAGTCCAACGGTGGTCCAACAATATGGAACAATAAATTCGTCAGAGTGGCAACACTAGAGCAGGAAAAGTACATCGGACCAATGATTCTAGGGTGGGAAAATTTCGCCAGATTGGCGACGCTTGAGCGTTCGAAGTTTATCACAGTTGAGATGGGCGGGTAGGAATAGTTTGTTGGAATATTGACGTGTATTTGATGATGAACCTGGTAGTTGGAGCTCTGACACATAGATAATAAAGTAAAAAAGAAAATTCAAATTGATGTTGTACACTGAAATCCATGCTTATGATGCATTGGACATAGGGAGAAAGTAGATGTGTTAGATCAATAAATCAAAGAGGTTGAGCTATATGTAGATGACAATGTGCTTGATATATGATGATATAGAAAATTAGGATTAGGGTTTATATTGTTGCATAAAACCCTAATTCAATATTGCTAGAGCCTCCACATCTAAAAATGCACACCCACACTTAAGAAATATAGTATGTTTTGCTTTTAAACTATAATTTCTGGATTTGTGCAAAATGCAAGCCAAAATTCACAAAAATGCACACCCAGGTATTAAAACACCTCCAATTTGAATGATTCAAGTTGTTGAGGGTGTATTAGATAATTTTACACCTGTCTACATATTTATATTTTCATTTCCAAACATAAAAGTGGTTGTGTAAAAGAGGCGAAATCTTCCTTGTAAATTGAAAGACCAAAACATTAGAAACTTGCCTAATGGAAATGAATGCCCATGTTTCCATATAGATCCAAATTTAGTGATATACGTTTTGGGGTGAAGTTAATGAAATTCTAATTCTATCTGTATTATCCAGAGTGCATTTTTAAATGAATAATGACTTCTACCTGGAACCAAAATTCAAGACTTTTTGTAAAATGGAGGGTTACAAAATCATGTTACTATAAAATGCACGCCCATGACTCATATGCCCTCCAAATTAAGTGATTAAATTTGTGGAGTTTTTATTTTATCATTTTACATATTTCCATACCTTTAGTTGTGCATTTTAAAACAAAAAACTATCTACTTTTTATAAAGGTTAAAAACTGCCTTGTAAATGCAAAAAAATGCATAAAGGGAAAAATGCTTAAAAATACATGAAATCGGGGCATGATGAAAAATGCACGCCCAAGTATTAACACACCTACAATTTGAGTGATTTAAGTTTGTGAGGGTGTCTTAGATAATTTTACACATGTATACATATTTAATTTTGCATTTGAAAACATAAAAGTGGTTGTTGCGTAAAAAAGACAAAGTTTACCGTGTAAATTGAGAGACCAAAAAAATAGAAAGTGCCATAATGAAGTTCGATGTGTATCTCCCGAATTTCCTTCTAGACCACACCAGATCTATCGCCACACTACCTAGCATTTGTGGCTAGGATTTACTCCGGCTTGCCGACCTTCAGGGAAAACTCGTGCATTTCTAAATCTCCGAATACCCGGACTCCCGGATAACCGTGGATTTGTGAACGCGTGTCCCACCAGTTTCAACGGTCCAGATTAACTTCGTGACTCTGAAATTTGGGAGTTTTGGTGCTAGACCATTCCTATTATCCCGAAGTAACACATCGTCGAAGTGCTTAACACTTCCCTTCCTACATCCGATCTAACGACTGAGAGAGATTTACCTTGGACCCCCAAATCGACGGCCCTCGTCGATTCACGATTTCGACCTTCAAATATTTTTGAGGATTGTGGATTCACAAGTCTCAAAGTCCCGAAGCCAAAAGCGCTAACTCCTTTCGGACTAGCGCAAGGTTCCTAGGTCGTGGTCACTTGGGACCTTTGGGAAATCTTATAGGCTAGGCACAAATCCTTTTTCAGCGAATGGGCTAAGGACACAAGCCTGAGCCCTCGGTCAGATGGATGGTTAGTTTGAAGGAAAGACACCCTTCTCCCATAGGATCTTGAACTTTGACATTCCCACTAAGGTAAACTTCAAGGGATTGGCAGGACTTAGACATTTCAGTCGATCCTACCCCGACCCTCCTACAGATTCCCATCCCATGACTCTCTAGCAACTATTTTGAGAATATTCAAAGATCATGAAAACATAGTAGTTTGCAGAAGTAAAAATGCCTATCTAATATCTGTTCAAAACACTGAATTAAGACTTAATCACAAACACATGAATTTCATCATCACATCCAATATATTACATAGAGTATGGGAATACTTATCAGAACTAGAAAATGTGAAGCAACTGCTGAAAGGGGTGCCTGCTTCCTCCCAACCATAGACACAGTCACTCCTAACAGATTTACCACTGGCCACCCTCGAGCTAGACCATGATTCTCTGAGAGAGATTCTTTCTCTTTTCTCCACAACAATCAGGGACAAAGATTACTCTCCTCCTCCCATAGGAACTTGGTGTCTGGTTTTCTCTACTTCGCACAAGGAGGTCTACACAAGTACTTCCTCAGCCACTCGTCGGCCCCGTTTATCAGCTTGTAGCCAAACCCTGACCATGGCTTCTTTCATCCAAAACGAGCTTACTGCTCATCTTTTTCTATCAACTTCATAATTCAAAGTTTCTTCATTGCCCTTCTTGGAAGAGAGTTTTTCTCTACTCTGCTCTCTCGCAAATCTGTCTCTATCCCTGAATTAACTCCATTCTTTCCTTCCTCAGCAAGGTTGCATGGGTCCAAATCCCAATTCGTGTTCATGCCTAGAAGCCTTACAGATGGGTACCCTGCCCCATATCCTCATTAACTCTTGAGGATGGCCTTCCAACTACCAACCTGAATGGTAATTCATTTCTGGGTCAGAGGACTGTTGAGAAATTACACCTAGTAGGTACTGGTCTAGTGAGGGTCATGTCAACCATACTTGGTTTCTCTTCACCATATATCTCATAGAATCCATGGTCTATCTTGGAAAACTTCCCCCCTTTCATCGTTGTGCAACACATATTCAAATTCTATTAATAACATAAATTCATACATTGACCCTTTTATACAAGGTTTCATCAAATCAAACATTCACACGTATTTAGTATGGCATAGTCTTTTGGCTAGTTATAGTTATATTTACAAACTGGGGGAAACTGGGGTATTACAATTGTTTATTATGGTATGATGTTGGAAAATAATTACGGCGAATACATTCGGTTTCACTCATTTCTTGTGATTAAATTTCAAAGAGTTTTATCTATGAAATAAAGAGAACAATTGGTTTTTGTGATTATTGCGTAATGTCATACCCTCTACCCAATCCTTGGAAGACTTGCAGTTTTTTCGAATTATCATTCTGTTGTTTGTGAATATATGTGAGACCTGTGTATTTTCCTTGCGGCCACCATGGGAGGTATGTGGAAAGTTCGTTATGGAAATAAATGGTTTCTTTGTTTTGCAAACCCCTTATTAATATTCCACCCTTATGTTTGTCCAGACCTCAATTTTTATCTGATATATGGTAGTTAGTAAATTCGAACTCTAGTCTTCATGTTTTTATGGTGATGACATGACAGTGGGAAGGATTGGTTATATCCATGAAGTCTTGGCTCGTTTGTTATTTATCTATGGGGTTTTGGTCAATTTTGAAGTTATATGATTTTGAAAAAACAATGATGACCACCAGTTTCACATTGAGGTTTCAAACCCAGCCTATTTATGTAGCAAGTATTGGGGTTGTGGTATAAATTTTGGTTGATGGTTTTATGGTTGTTTTCTCAGCCTCTCATGCTGGCTTGAGGCAATCTGGCTATAATTGTTCTCAATTGAATTCGTTAACAGTCTCTTATAAACATTATGCTAATGGAAAAGGAAAAAAGGGGAAATGAAAATTTTAAATTTTGAAAGTCCTAAAATTTTCCTAGGGTTTTATATTGAACACTATAAAAAATTGTCGTGTCTTGGATTTGAATTGTTAACAAAGAAAGGTTTTTGGAAAATGATGGCAATGCCGGTTTTTCAATAAATATTATTTCATGTAATAGAACAATAATCGTCTCATTCCCGTCCATTATCTCACTTTCCGCTCATTATATGCCCACCGACTTCCCAAATACATTTAAAACATCCCCTATTATGTTATTATGAATTTCATTTAAAAAAAAAGGATTGAAAGGAAAAGAAAGAGACTAGATGATGACTGGTGTTGAAAGTTTGGATATGGATACATTTTTTTTGTAAATAAGTTACCTATGCATTAGCTTGAACAACATTTTTTGGTTGGTTCCCATCCATGCTACCATTTTTCGCTTATTACAAAACCCCCCCTCTTCCCAGTAGCCCTATCATTCCCTGTTCAAATGGAAATTGAATATTGAGTTTAAAATTATGATGGATGGATGGATTGCATGTGCTTCTATTTTGAATGATAGAGCCAACTTTTTTATTTTATTTAGGTAGGCTGTTGATGCATGGATTGTTAAGAGTTTTTCATAACATGATTGGAATATTGCGTCAGGATGAGTTTCTTTAGCAGAGACAACAATGACAGAGGTGCAAATAGAGGCAGAGGAAATAATTGGCAAAGAGGCCATAAAAGGCCACGATTTTCGATACATTTTGACGCTAATCCACAAGAACTAAATCAACTTTTCCAAGATGGGTTGTTTAATCTAGTTGGCCAAGGAATTATACAACCTATACCCTAGAGGCCTCATTTTCAGCCACGTCAAAATTTCTCTGGTATTCATGTTCACCCTCATGTGTCTGTGCAACCATAACCACCTGCCAATGATGGTTGGAAATAAATTTTCATCAACTTGTAGCTCATCACCATGGTTGGCCTACTATGTCATTGCCATTACCTCCTCCTCCAACCCAAGTTGATCATGTTGTCTCGCCATTATAGTCCTCTCATGCAAGAAAAATATTAAAATCTACCATCCCTGAGCCGAAATTAGATAAAGGAAAAGAGGTGGCTAATCCCTCCAAGTCTTCTAAAGACTCCTCTGAATCAATATCCTCTCAACTCCACCTCAAAGATTATTGTTCCCATGTCATCAGTGAAATCCACCCATAAGGTTCCCATCAATTGAAGGTTGTTGCACAGGATAAATCAGAAAAGGGATCAAGAGAAAGCAACATTGGAAAGAGGCAAAATGCCTCTCACAACAAATATAGTTTTTAATCATATTAATGTTATTTTCTTTTGAGGACAGTCTTTTTATTTGATATGACAATATTTTGGACAACGAATACATATTTAGACATAATTTTCGATAGCATGGATATCATGTTATTTTTGGATATAGTCATGTTCTATTTTGTTGATATTAAAATATTTGATTATTAATATGAGGATGGGAGTTACAAGGCATATATTTGAATTAAATATTTGGGGTATTATACTTCATGTTTTGATGATTATTAAAGAAATGAAAAATGGAGTGACAAGGGGTCCCACCTATTTAGTTATTATATAATAGACCCTTATTTATACATTATTAATTATTTGTCTAAACAAATTAGTTAAGCTAATTAAGCTTAACAAAAGTAAGGTAGTTGAACTATCATAACTTATTGAGAAAGAATAAAATCTCAATCAAATGAAGAGACAAAGGGGTGAGAGAGAATAGAAGGATAAAAGTTTCTATAACGGTTTTCTCTGTACTTGTGAGATACTTCCATTCTTCATTCATTCCGAGTCTACTTGAAGGTTTAACCATCTTGATGACAACAAGGTCTTATTGAAGGAAACAAGATTCAAAACTGAATCATATTTTCCAACAACTTGTCTTTAAAGGTGTATGATTCATCTTTGGCAATCTGTGTGTTCTTGTTTGTTTATGGATTAAATTTCATGAATGATAAAAAATATTTTGCAGAGTCAAGTGACATCATTTTGTGGCAAGCTGATCCAGATCTTTAGCTTCAATTTTATTTTGTTGTCAGAGTCTTTTTGTATGGTTCCCATCAGAGGCTTCTAAATCTGACTTTGGTCCCTATCCTCGTAGGGTTTTGTAAAGAGAATTCAACTTTGTATCTCAGAATGAAATCAATATAATAATCATATTTCTGATTTCAGTCTCACATGTGTATTTTGATGATTTGGTTCATATTTTTCTTTTATCCTTGTCTCTTATCCATGTACACAATTATGTAATTTCTTGCTTATTTTATTTATTTTGCACAGTTAGATATAATATATATAAAACCAGCCTTGGTCCCTCGTACTTAATACATGTGGATTAAGTGATTGTTTTTTTCTATTTTAAGGCTATAAACCTCGGTTAACATTCCCAACTATCTTTCCTTAGCCCAACAAGATCTGAAAATGTTTGACTAAGGTTCCTCATACATTTTCCTCAACAATCAACATTGTCTCTAAGTTGTACTAGCATCAACATAACTAGCATGATGGAAGCATCATCTCTAAGTTGTATGTCCATCTCTAAGTTGTACTAGGACGATGCTCCTCATGCCACTTTATAAACAACTCCAACCATTTGTATCATATCTGAGTTTTTCTAGAATGATCATATCTATCATGATGCAAACATCATATCTACTATATGATCATCTCTAAGATGTACTAGCATAATACAAATCCACAACTCACTAACAATCCATGATGCCACATATCAGTGCTCCCTCCCAACCAAGGAAGTCATCTCCTCCCTTTCAACCAAGGGAGAAATCTCCACAAGCCCCAACTTGTCCCTCAAGTATGAAAAATTTATATTGGACAAAGGCTTCGTTAAAATATCTGCATTTTTCTCATAAGTGGAGATATATTGGATAACCACTTCTTCCCTCTATACTTTATCACGAAGAAAATAATACTCGATCTCAATGTGCTTCGACCTGTTATGGAACAATGGGTTCTCTGAGAGCTTCACACAGCTCTGGTTATCACAATATATCACTGTCGAATATAGCAACTGATCAAACATTCCAGAAACCAACTTACAGAGCCACACTGCTTCCGTACAAGCATCACACGCTGCAATATATTTTTCTTCCGCAGTTTTGAGTGCAACAGACTTATGTTTTCTACTAGCCCATATGAGATCATAGCAGAACCCAAACTGAAACACAAACCATAAGTATTATTTCTATCTTTTGCACTCCCTTCCCATTCTGAATCGATAAATCCATGCAACTTTACTTCACTGTTTGAGGAATATCTCAAACCATGCATTATCGTCCCATGAATATATCTCAAGATATTATTTTCAACCACCCAATGCTCTTGTCTAGGTTCCACCTGGAACTGGCTCAACATGTTCACAACAAAGCATATGTATGGCCTAGTATTTACCAAATACATCAAGGATCCAATCAACTTACGGTACAGGGACGAGTCTATTGGATTAGAATCATATTCTCTCAACTTCCTCAAATCTGTTACCATGGGAGTTTCCATGGATTTGCAATCCATCATCCCAAACTTCTGAAGGATATTTACAATGTACTTTCCTTGTCCTAGGAAGACTTCACCATGCTTCTGCCACACTTCTAGTCCCAATTAGTAGTGCATGAGACCAAGATATTTCATATCAAATTCAGTGGATAGCTCCTTCTTACACTGAATAATGAGAGGCTCATCTCCTGTCAGGAACATGTCATCAACATATAACAGTAGAATCACAGGTGCATTATTCACAACTTTGTAATAGATATTTGGATCGACATGTCTGTTGGAAAATCCAAGTCTTTTCAAGTAGCTATCAATACGTGCATACCAAGCTCTTGGAGCTTGCTTGAGTCCATACAAGGCATTCTTCAATCTACATACATAGGTTTCTTTTGGGTGTACCTCAAAACCTTTAGGTTGCTCTCTATATACTTCTTCCTCAATTACTCCATTGAGAAAGTCGGTCTTTACATCCATATGATATAATTTCCAACCCATGGAAGCTGTTAGAGATATTATGGCTTTGATAGATGTATATCTAGCAACCAGGGAAAACATCTCATCATAATATTCTCCCTCCTGTTGGGAGAACCCTCTAGCCACAAATATTGCCTTGTATTTATCAATACTTCCATCTACAACATGATTTATCTTATATACCCACTTTGAAGTGACTACAAACTTCTCTTTAGGTCTCGACACAACTTCCCATACATCATTCTTCATGATGGATTGGTATTCTTCCATAATGGTCTCCTTCCATTCTTTCTTCTTAATTGATTCCTCAAAGGTGGAAGGTTCTTCATTAACCAAACATGTCATGAGTGCCGCATAACTAGTGAACCTTTTTGGTTTCTTGCTTTGTCTGAAAGTACAAGTGGGAGCCTTATGCTTTTCTACTTCCTGCAAAGTAGTTTCAAGCCATGCTGGTCTTTTTCTTGTCTTAGGTATAATAGTTGGTTCCACATGTTCATGTGGTGGTTCTTGTTTTTCAATAGATTGTTCTGGAGAACATGTACTTTATTCTTTGGTATCTTAATGTTCCTCTTATTCGTTTGATTCTATAGGTTCTTCTATAGACTTCTTAAATTCAATCCTTTCATCAAAAGTTACGTCTCCACTTATTTCAATCCTCTGTTGACCTGGAAAATAGATTCTATATGTTTTTTATGATTCACTATAACCAACGAATATTCTTCTCTTTCCTGATGATTCCAACTTCTTTCTCTTGTCCTTGGGAACATGAATGTATACAAGACATCCAAAGATTCTCAAGTGTTCAATGCTTGGTTTCTTTCCTGAGAAGGCTTCTTCAGGAGTCATGTTCTGCAATATTCTATGTAGACTTCTATTCTGAACATAAACAATTGTCATAGTTGTTTCTTCCCATAAGAACATAGATAAGTTTTGATCATTCATTATTACCTTGACTGATTCTTCATTGATTCTATTCTTTCTTTCAAACACACCATTTTGTTGAGGATTGTGAGGGACAATGAGCTCCCTCCTAATTCCAGCTTCTTTACAAAAGGAAATGAGCTCCTTGGAGGTGTATTCTCCTCCATTATCAGATCTTATTGTCTTGATCTTCTTATCTGTTGGGTTCTCTACTTCAGCCTTGAATTCTTTGAGTTTGCTAAATACTTCATCCTTAGTATTTAATAGATACAACAATGTATTTCTTAAGAAGTCATCTATAAATGTTACGTATTAAAGAGATCCTCCTAGAGACTTCACTGGCATAGGTCCACATACATCTGAATGTATTAGATCTAAGATCCCTTTGGATCTATTCTCACTTCTTGGGCAAGGATTCTTAATGTTCTTCCCAAGTGCACATCCTCTGCACACACCTTCATGTATTGAATGTAATTATGGTATTCCTATGACCACCTTTTTCAAGGATGGAAAGGCTTGATAATGAAGGTGAGCATACCTTCTATGCCATAACTCACTAGGATTGATTTTGTCATGTACTAAGACTTGAATATTTTGACCTAGGAGTTTATATAACCTTCCTTCACGGGTTCCAATAAATCTAGCATTTTCTATCTTGGAGTCTTTATACCATACAATAACTATTCCATCTACAAAAGCTACTCTATCTCCTTTCTCTTCCAAACATGAAATAGATACTAGATTCTTTTTCAAACCAGGAACATATAAAACATTGCTAAGATGGATAGAGTTATCTGATTCCATTTTGATAGTAGCTTGTCCAATTCCCTTGACTGCATAAGAGTTATTGTCTCCAAGATCTACTTTATGAGGTGTCTCATTTTCCTTTATGCTTGAGAAATTATTACGGTCACCTGTCATATGCCTTGAAATTCCACTATCGATTAGCCACATGTCATCTTCAATGGTTCCAGTAAGAGATAAATAATAGAAGAAATATGCTTCATCATGCTTTGTCTTCTTTGAGCATTCTTCATCATTGGCAGTTGATGTGTGATGTCTCTCTTTTCTCTTCCTTGTTAGTTTAGGAAAATTCCTTTTGTAGTGGCCATAGTCATGCATTCAAAGCATTGTACCTTTGACATATCTCTCTTAACTTCTTTCTTGAATCATATATTTTCTTACCTCCACGTCTCTTAAACTTTGTTGCAAAGGCTTGATCATCTTCTTCCTTCTGAGGTTTTCCCTTGGAGTTTAACTTTGTCTCTTCTTGTGCACATCATGTACATAGTTCTTCTAACGTTGGAAACTCCTTCCTTGTATTCATACTTACAACAAATGCATCACATGATCTACAGAGACCATTGGGTGTTATGTTCACAACTTCTGTTTCTGGGATGGCTTCTTCAATAGCTCGTAGCTGATCTCTAATTTGATAAATCCTCACAAAGTATGAAGCTATGGTGTCATCCTTTGTCATCTTTGTGTTACGAAGTTCATTCTTCAGACTCATCACTTGTCCAATATTTCTGACTGAGAAAAGGTTTGTAGGGCATCGTACATCGTCTTGGATGAGTCAAGATGAGAAATGTAGGGTATCAAGTGATCCTTTACATAATCCACTATGATACTCATAACATTAATGTCATTATCCTTGAACTTCTCTAGTGCTGCAACATTATGAGGTTCCTTCTCTTTTCCTGCTTCAAATTATGGTTCCATGATATTGCCTTTCACTATATCTAGGACTTTATTCTTGGCAAGGATCGGGTCAATCCTTGTATTCCACGCTCTGAAGTGTAAATCCTGTTATAACTTGTTTTCTGACTTCATAGAGTAAGTCATGATTGATTTGACTTGGTCAACCTTTGATTTTTACTTGATCAATCTTTTACTTTGACCAAAAACTAAAATTTGATGCCTTGTCTTGTTGATAGTACCAGGACGTGCGCTTGGCTAGGGTGCACTAAGATATCTAGGAATTAGGTCAAGTTCTTCACTTAAGGTGCCTCAACAAGAGGGTTAGGGTTTTGTTGTTGCGAAAAAACTCTGACTGCAACTGCAACTGTAACTGAGAAAATCCTCGCAATCTACCTTCCTGTGATTAGATTGTCCGAAGATAGTGTGGGCCCATAACCTGTTAAAATAATAGGTGTGCTCGTTTCACCATAGAAAATATCACTATATTGTCACCCAACCATAGGCATAAAGGCCACCCCCAAGCACCTTAACCTTGACAGAAAAAATAATTTAGGAAGCAATCACTAGAACCAATAGCCAACCAAGGTAGCATACCTCTCTCCAAAGCTAGCGTACCAATAAGAAAGTCCAAACCATAACCAAAGACCAAGTCACCATTGCAGCAGCTGCAACTCTCCACCAGTCATGCGCACCACTAGTCCTTATGCAGTTGTGAGAGTGAGTGAGTGAAAATGAGCTCAAGCACCCTCTATTTATAGTCCTCCAAGTGACCTAATTGGGTCGACTTCCTCTTCTGGAGGCTAATAACTTAATATAAGTTATTCTCTTGAGCCAACTTGTCTTCTAGGGTTATTAACCAACTATTTAGGTTTTCTCTTGCTTCCCAAAATGTTCTAGTCTCATCAAAGGTTACATGTGTAGGACAATACCTCCCACAACTATCATAACATCAACAGGGTTGAAATATAAATGTAATAGGATTTATAAAAAATATAAATTGGCTGACATGTAGGATAGTCAATTAATATGTATGGAGCTGCTAGTTAGTGAGGATGATCACACCCCTGATATTATACAATACATGTACCTAGGGAATGATTGGTGAGGATATGCAAGCATCCTACTGAGTCAAGATGAGCCACCAGATGTTAGAGGTAATAGTATCATTATGTTTTGATTAATATAATTGCATATTTTTTTGTCTTATTTAATGAACATGTAATTTATTTTAATATTTTGTTTAAATTGTCTAATTATTGTTGTCTGTTATGTTGTATATTTTAGCACATATATTGGGGAAATGCATCCTTAACGAGATGAGGATATGGATGAGGCTAACAATCCACCTCAAATGTAGAGAATTGACATGTGATGTAGGATATATCATATATATTTTTATGATTTAATGGATTTAGATATGCCCATCAATGGCTCACCATAGATTGGTCCTTGTATGAGTTAGGGAGATCACACATGACCTTGTTCTTTCACTAATATGGTAAACTATTCATCATGATATGATGTTATTGATGCACCATATTGTCATTTCCCTCAACCTAATCGAAAGGTTTAGGGATCAATATCACTATCAAACTTCTTATTTGAATTCATTTGTTGAGGATGGTGATCCTCCTCCATGAGTAAACCAACCACCATCTAGTCTATGAGTTGATTAACCACCATTTCCTCCATGAGCTGAATAACCACCATATCCTACAAATATGATTATCCACCATCTTTTATAATAGCACAACGAACACCATATCCTCCAAGAGAAGACCAACCACCATCTTTGACTCTAGGACTTGACTGACCACCTTCTCCTCCTCTAAAAGTAGATTGATTACCATCTGATCCTCTAGTAGTTGACCGACCAATTGCTACACCCACTACACTCGCTATTGATGCCATAGACACAATGATAACGTTAGATGATATAGTTTCTGGTGGAGAGATATATCAAATGCTACAATCTACTTCATTATTTGGTGGAGGTATTGATGCCTCTAACTCTGGTGGTAGAGGTACTGATGTCTCTAGCTGTAATGGCAAACCTAGATTATAGAAATTGTTCACATTATATACTTGATTGTTGTAATGTATATTTTACATGTATATTTGACTTGAGATATATATTTGACATATGTTTTTATCTTGATATTATTATTCATATATATTATGCATTTTCATATCATGTTGATGTTTATTTTTCTTTATTTACAAAATGTATTGTGTGTATGTTAATTATTTATATTATTAATGTTTTTTTCTATTTTTAAATCATGTATATCATGTATATTGATTTTGATATTATCGTTCATGTATATCATGTCTTTTCATATCATGGTGATGTTGATGTTATTTGATTTATAAAATGTATTGTGTATGTTAACAATTAACATCATTAATGTTTTAACTCTTTTTAAATAAACTTGAGATGTGTCACTCATTTAAATTTGAGATGCCAAATAATATTTAAGTATATTTACAATCATTTAATGCCATTTTTTGTGTTAATAATTCAATGTCATTATATAATGTTTAACCATTTCTCAAGGTGAACTCTTTGTTGTGCAAGAAGATATAATATGTTCATTTAACATATTTACAAACTTTATTAAATGATTCAATCAATGATTTGCTAATTTGATTAATATTTTAAATCAATTGTTTTGGATTATATTATTTTTTAAGTTTATTTTTAAATAGTTTTACGATTTTTTTTTGAGGAATTTTGATGAACTTAAAATTATTATAGTTAAATGTAACAAAATAATTATTCCTCCAATTTTATATAGTGATCAAATCATGCATATTTTTTGATGTCATCTATCTATATCTGTATTATATTAACGTTGAGAAATACACATCTGTCTAGCTACTGGTTTACCACTTTATAAACCAGACCAACAAAAAAATAGTTGTTGCTTGAGGCGAATAATCTTTTCATTGTGAAAAAATAACCAATCTCTATCTGGTGAGTAACAAAAACTATAAATCCTATCTACATCAAACTGATAATCTAATTGGTGTTGGGATATTGGACTAGTGACAATATGATAAGAAAAATATATTAAAAAACAAAAATGAAGACATTGAGTTGGTGGAGGGCGGACATTGTCCACTAGAACCTGAGGAATATCATTGTTGGGTTCATTTAGGTTCAACACCAATGTACTCTCTTCCAAGAGGGAGACCTTATAATCCATTTCTTTGGTTTGTAGCTAGAGAAACTCCAATTGCAACATCACTTCATTCCTAGCTATGTTTTGGTCTGTAATCACTTTCCCTAGGAGTGGCTTTATGTGCCAATTGAGGTCGATGGTTATGTAATATTTCATTTCTCGAGAGAGAGAAGGCCTTGTATCTAGAATCTATTTGGTGAGCTGAGTGTTGATATTTGCATCCAAAACTATAACTCTGTCAAGACATACATCTGCCTCCAACATTTCTATCTCGACACAGATTTCAAAGGGAGTATGAACTCAAAAGGTCTCTGCAAAAGCCATGTATTCTTTTTGATCCCTTGGAATGAACACTCTTCATCGTTGGTGTTGACCTCTCCTTCTTTAACCCTCTCGATCCATTAGCACACATAAAGGATGAGAACTAGTATCGTAATAGGGAATTTGCTTTGGTCTAGTAGAGGAGGGTCAAGACAAGAGTCAGAGAAGAGAAACCAGATCAATATGAGACATGGGAAGTCTTTCCTCCAAGATTTAATACCCTCCTGACTGTAAAACAGGATTAAATCATCAACATGTGCTTCCTAGGATATAAAAATCCTAACTGAGCTACCTGATGTTGGTCAAGATACCATAGGATCATCAACATCACTCCCCCTTTCGAGGGAGGTCCTTTCAGACTACACCAAGCTTGTCTCGGAAGTACTCAAACTTCACACGAGACATAGGCTTAGTCAACACATCTGCAACCTACTCATCTGTGCCAACATATTGGAGCTTTACAACTCCCTTCTGCACCATGTCACAAATGTAGTGATAAAAATATCTATGTGCTTCATCTTATCATGGAATGTTGGGTTCTCTGTCATCTTTATGAAACTATGGTTATCACACAGAATCATGGTATCTTCCATCTCCATATTGAACAGACCTATAAACAAATTTCAAACACATATGGCTTCACAATTGGCGAAACATGTTGCAATGTACTTTGCTTCTGTCGTACTGAGAGAAATACTGGATTGCTTCCTGCTTTTCCATGAAGTCATGGATGACCCCAAATTGAAACAACATCCTGAAGTGCTCTTCCTATCTGAATCACTTCCATCCCAATATGAATCAATATAACCATACAATCTGAGGTCATGATCTCCAGTATAATAGAGACCATAATCCAACATACCCTTAAGGTATCTCATCACATGATTTGCAGCTACAAGGTGAACACATCTGGGCTCCACCAGATATTGACTCAAGGTGTTCACATCAAAGCATATATATGGCCTGGTATTTTTCAGATACATTAACAAACCAATAATATGTCTGTATAGAGTAGCATCAACTAACTCTGACGAAGTATCAACTAAGAGCTTCAAATTCATCTCCATGGGTGTGGCCATGGCTTTACATTCCAACATGTCAAACTTCTTTAGTATTTCAACTACATACTTCCCTTGGTTAAGGAATATCTTCTCCGGGCTCTGCGAAACTTCAATACCTAAGAAAAAATGCATCGGGCCTAGGTCTTTCATCTCAAATTTTGCAGCGAGATTCCTTTTGCAATCTGTGATGAGATTTTATTCTCCTGTCAAGAATAAGTCATCCACATATAGTAGAAATACAACTGAATCATCATTCATAACCTTGAAATAAATATTAGAATCATCTTTACTCTTGGTAAACCCCAAGCTCGTCAGAAAAATATCAATACTACCATACCAAGCTCTTGGAGCTTGCTTCAACTTGCAGACACGAGTCTTCCTATCCTATACTTAAAAAACCAAATTTTCACATTGCATTGTACCAACCTAGTACACTTGTTCAACTACAACTTAGTCTGCACAATCATGTGCTAGCTCTATGTGATTTCTGCAAAGCATTATTTGTCTCACTGCCCAAGAGTATGTCCTCTACTCTCTTTGCAATTGTTCCTCTGGGACTGGGACTCGACACTTGCAATTGTTCTGAAGATGAGAATGAATTTCTCTATTCTCACTGTAGTTGTTGAACTCTGAGAGTAAATCCTCTATTCTATCATGGAAACAAATTCATCTAAAACTTAGAGTGGTTGATACTGAAGGTAGCTTTTATTCTTTCATGGAGGTAACTCATTCTAAAATATAAGGACCACTCCCTTTGAATCTCATATTGTATCGAAATCATGGTTGTTATGACTATCTTCATGAACACTGGAACTATTCCTTCGATTTCTGGAGAAAGTGTCTCGTCATAGTCTTCTCCCTCTTGTTGGGAGAATCCTCTGGAAACAAATTAGGTTTTGTACATCTCTATATTGTTATCTGCAACATGCTTGATCTTTTAGATCAATCTTGGAAGTCTTCATTGACTTCCCTCATGTTCTTAAGGAAAAATCCATATCCCAGTCCTTTTGACTGGCTTCCTCCTCTGTCACTGAAACAAGGGAATCTTGCCAAGATATTTCACATCTCCTAAAATTTTATGAAGCTACAATCTAGTCTTCTCAATTCATGACATCTATCTATCCATCCTGGAAGACATCTCTTTTTCCCATCTGATCCTCTCTGAGATCAGGCTCACTCTGAGTCTCCATTTTTCCTATGAAGATTGACTCCCTCTGATTCTATATAATCTTCGGAGTGATCTAATCACTCTGATATGGAACATTAATGCTATATTGTTTTACGTCATGCAAAGTGCCATGGGACCATGCTCGTCTCTTCCTAGTTATTGCATTGATTCTGGGTAGGCTCTTCTGGCTCTACTAACACTTCCCAATGATCTGAAGAGTGATCAACTGAACTAGATGGATTTGTTCTGTCATCTTTGGAGTCTTCTACTCCTCATGATATGTCTTCATATGAGATCTTTTGTATATAGAAAAAGTAACTTCTTCTTCTTCTTCTTCGATACATGGATGTATACAGTCATGTATACAACTTCAATAGTTTTCTCCATGTCTCATATAATATGTTTCCTCCTGCAACCGTCACTATAGCTTCCTCATGGTTATCACTTGTGACCTGCCCAGAACAAGAACAACAAGAAAATAATAATACTCTTTATAATAATAATAATAAAAATTAGTGAGAACAATCGTCATAATAGCTCCTTTAGAGCTATCACTTGTGACCTACCTGAAACAATGGTAAAAAGTAAGAAATACAATAATAAGGAATGAGAGAAACACTCTTCTAGTGTTGTGATCAATCATTCCTCCATGGTAACCTGGAAACAAAACAAGAAGTTTATTCTAGAGGAGATGTTAGTTATATCTAGTAAATGATTACAGTAAGCATTTATCTAAATAGTGCTCACATGCTACCCAATATTCAATAATAAAACCTTTCAAAGATTGCTATCACAACTATAGTGTTTAGCAGTTATCGAATTGATATGTGTAAATTTGAATCTTATCAACTTAATCAATCAAACCTGTAACCTCGAGTCTTGTCCTCAAGAATGAGTGTTGTTGTTTTTCTTCCAAGTCTCCTCCACTTAAGATGACAAGTATTTTCTTCAACCTGTCCTTTGAACTAAGATAATATTCTTTCTTGACATAAAACCGAGTTAGAGAATAAACTCTAGAATCTCAACCTTAATCAATCTAATACTTTGACTTTAATTTTGACTAATGGTTAGTATGATAACTTCAACAGATCAAAATGCAACTTGGATATTCATAAGATCACAATAATGCCATAACAAGTAGAGGCATATCAAAGTAATTAAACCTGGGGTGCATAGTTCCTCTGAATGTGCCGGATTTGTGATCCTTCTAGATCTATGATTGTTTCTTAAACAAAATATCCTTTCTCCTGCAAGTACCCTTTAAAATAATGATACATTTTAAATATATGTAAGTACATACCTCTTACAGTATTGGCAGGTGGTGGCACCATCTAGCAACAACGACAATAAATAAAT
Source organism: Picea engelmannii (assembly GCA_009831015.1). Lineage (NCBI taxonomy): Eukaryota > Viridiplantae > Streptophyta > Pinopsida > Pinales > Pinaceae > Picea > Picea engelmannii. The sequence goes on along the minus strand of ML781386.1, from coordinate 158,673 downwards.
AAAAACTTCAAAATTTCAAAGGTGTTGCAACTTGTAATTTAAAGGTAGCTGGAGATTTACTAAGGCACACTAGGACAATAAAAATGAGTCCCAACACTTCAAAAAAAAATTCGTTGCAACCAATACTACAACTGTCATGAAGGAACTGGTACGAATGAACTAGCATTGCAACTGCAATTGATACTACAACTGCAACTTAGGGTTTTATGAGGAAACCCTAATTTTTCAAACTTAATATTTTAGAATTCTGATCTAGTGACTAGATGCACCCTCCTAGGGAGAGCTCCTAGATGTGGTTACTTCCTCCAACGTCCTCCTTAAACATGGAAAATGTCACACTTAGGTTTTATGCAGAAACCATAATTCTGCAGCAGTTGCAATACTGAAAACTAGATTTTGGAGAGGGTGCGTTGAGGCTACTCACTTCTTATAAACTATGAGTTGGTCTCTTTCATGCATGCTCTGATACCATGTTGATGTTTTTACTTATGCAACTAGCAGTTACAATTCTTCTTTATTATTATAATCATTTAGCACATTAGCTGCATAAATAATATCATTGAAAGAGAGGTAATCATAGAAACAATAGAGACACACAGATTATCCTGGGAAACCCTCACGGGGGAGAAAACCCAACAAAAATGTCGTCAATATAGATAGACCAAAGACTGAACATAAGATCCTCCTCTACTCCTTCACTAGGAAGAGTATTGCACCAATTAACCAAGAAATACTAAGACATAGACCAAGATCCCTCCTTGATGTCACCCCTAGTTGCAACAACTACTCCTCCAATACTTGCACACTTCTTCATAGCTGCAGAGCTAGTGAGATGAGTGTGCTCAAATGAGACACCATCCTCACATATAAATACAGGTTGTGAGGTGGCGCTAGGGTTGTGACTCTTCACTTGGTGGAGCCAACTTCTCCTAGAAGTGGCTAAAACCACTTTCCAATTACTAGGGGCCGAATTTACAAATACCACCATACAAATACATGTTGACCAATCCACAAAAGGGGATTTGATCTTATACAAGACCCGACTTGATCAATCCACAAAATGAGATTTGATCTATACAATAATGACTCAAATATAAGTAGAATATTCTTCAAAGTTATAATAATTCAACACATACAACCCTAACAAGTGCACTCTAGAGTTAATCCATAAGTGTGCTAGAGAGAGAATGCATAAGTGCACCAAATACAAGAAAATCCAACCTAAGAATAAGAGACAAACACTTGGTATGGTGTTTGTAGGCTAAATAGTGAAATGTTTGTACATTAAAAGGATCAATTTACAAATGGATCTTAAGTGTGTATTTACACATCACTCTAGACATAAGGTTCCCTCCAATAGACGATAATGGGCTCACAAAATGACTAAGTCGGTCTTAACCACCTAGGCACATAATAAATGTGTGTTGACTTGGTCACCTTTAAACCAAACCCTAGAAACACACTAATACACAAGAACAAAGTGAGAATAGCCATGGTCATATGTGAAAATTACATCATGTTTTCAACATCCCCCCTTGAGCATTTGGGGATTTTGTAGTCCAATATATGAGATATCATTTTTCCAATTATTTTCATAGAGTTATTCATTAATGCATGACCCATATCCTATGAGAATCTGTTAGAATGACCAGTTTCTCTTGATATCAAATAGTCCACTTAAAAATCATTGCTTCAGGTGATCTTCACAATGGTGAAGAAGTGGGATTAAAACTAGCAAAATGAATTGCGTAGCATTGTTTATCACTTTGAAGGCTTGCACCTAATGACTAGGGATTTCTACAAGGTCACCCATCTCAAGATTCCTCCAACTCAAGTGCACTTAACATTGGATTTCCCCCCCACAGTAAATCCCACTTACCCTGCTACCCCATTTGCAAAACCTTGGCAAATATTGTGCATTGTCAACTATTCATTTAGAGCTCTCTTATCTATTTACTTAAACATTTGGAGTTTTTGTGATCCAATATATGAGATATCACTTTTGGGATATTCATGTAACCTAAGTCATTGATGCATGACCCATATCCAATGAGCATTAATAAAAATGTACATTTTCTCATTATATTGACTAGTCAACTTAACACTCATTGCATTGGTGATGTTCACAAAAGGGAAAATAAGTGGGATTGAAACTAGAGAAATAGATTACATATCATCAACCATTACTTATAGGGATTGCACTCATTATCCAGGGCCTCCCAAGAGGTCACATGTTAAGGATCCTCTAGCTCAAACACATTTAACTATGGAAAATTTCCCAATAATCTATCTCACTTAGCTTGCTACCCCATTTGCAAAACCTTAGCAAGTACTGTGCCTTATGAACTATTCATTTAGAGCCCCTTTGACTCTTTAATTAAGTATTTAGGGCTTTTCCAATCTAATAAATGAGATATCATTTATCCACATAGAGTAAGTCATTCATGAATGACCCATATTCCATGATCATTAGTCAAAACGACCAATTTCCCATGATATTGAATAGTCCACTTAAAACTCATTACATTGGGTGATGCTCACAAGGGTGAAGAAGGATTCCATGAAGAATGACAAAATAAAAATGGAGAGTGGATTTATAGATACCCAAGTCAAATGTAAGGTAGGTCATAGTTGAAAGTAGGAGTGGGTTTACATGGATACCCAACTCGAATACTCAACTCAATGCAAGGTCGATCATGGTTGAAATAGAAAAGAGAGTGGCTTTATATATACCCAAATTGAATACATGAAAGAGATTGAATGTAGCTAAGAAAACTTGAATACAACCTAAGAGTGGATTTATGGATACTCAACTTGAAAGCACCGAAGAGAGATTCTGTCATGCCCTCACATCCAACGCCTGAGGAAAAATGACTTGGCACACAAGTCTTCTAGTAGCTTGAGGATCATGTGACACTACAATTGTTCCAACTCAGTGGTGAGACCAACCCGAGTGTACTAAGCTTGGACTACGCCTTCACTTTGAATCTATATCAATTTAGACTATGATAAAATTCAACACTTAGAACAATCACACAAGTAAACAATAAGTACAATGTACACAATGAAACTATTGTGTAAACAGGCAACCTAACACAACCTAACATCCAAGTATCATTACAACATACAATAGTTTACAAGAGCAAGTAACTCATACAACAAACCAAATGGTTTATAAGAGCTCACATATCAACATATGCATACAATCTTCAAATCATACACTTGTTGCAATACAACATGTCTTGAATTTGTAGACCCTGTCACACCTCGCCATGTTGAACTAACCAAGTGAGCGCCCCACTGGATCCCTCAAGACTTAGATGAGTGCATCACCAAGCTGGTTCGCCAAACTCCTGTTCCTTGTTCACGTTTGTCCCGAACTCTACTCTTCCCAAGTCGTACCTTAACAAATCCTCAAACTTGAGGTTATTTGTGCGCTCAACGCACTTAGTCTCAACTTATGTCAGAACCCCCCACATAATTCCTCTATGAAAGGCGTGCACCTTCGTCTTCCACTGCAGACCAACAATTAGCCAAATTTCGGATCCCTCCAAACTTTGGTTCTGTTGCTTTCCCTGTGCTTGATCTTCGTTCTTGGATGATCCTTTCATGACTCTCTCCATGCTCTATATACTTAGAAAAGAGTTTGTTGAAAATATGGGAGCGATTATTGTAAAACTTCACAGGAAAAGAGACGAATACAAAAGCCAGATGGAAAAACAATCTGTCCCATAGGCTATTTTTAACCTCGTAGATATTAAAAATACTTTCTTTCTTTCTTTCTATATACGCATCAAGTGCCCAACGTGGAGCGTCACGTCTATTGTCTTGCGAGCGATCCGAAGCACTTCACTCCATGTGATGTGCCCATACAAACTGCCTATCCAACTTCCCAAGTGCGTTCGCTCTCATGGATTATCTAGCCGACTCCCGGAGAATCTACATACTCATTTAGTCGACTCACCAAGTTTATCAACTGAACTCCCACATCTTCGTCCAACCGATCCATTTTAGGGCATGTGCTCCCACTTGAATTTTTCTAACCGACTCATCCAGGTGCACGTTCCTATACTCCATCTTGGCTGACTCTTTGGATGTGTGCCCAAGTTGGGGGTGCCTTGCCTACAACTCTAGCCAACTCTTTGTGAAAAACTTCAACTCGCTCGATTGATTTCTTATGTCACAAGGAATGTCATGCCTCACACTTAACTTTTTTGTCAAGTCATCTTGGTGTGTTTCACGCCCAAGACAACCCAAACCCCACCTAGTTTCAAGTCTCACTGAGACTAATCATAGTTTAATGCTCAAAAACCTAGTTTTATGACAACAATTTCTCATCATATAAACAATTTTCAGAAATGAAACATGAGGATTTTGAACAACAATAAATGCAAAAATAAATAATAATAATAATTAATAGCATAATAACTCATAAATTTATACAAAGAGATTTTGGTCTAACTTTGACCTTGGAAAAACCCACAAGGGGAAAACCAGTGAGAGAGGGCCTTTTTTATTATTTCAGAGCTCAGAGAGAATGTTATTTACAACAATCATTATCTTCATAAATAAATTATAGACTTATCTCAAAACTCGTGCCAAGATTCCCCTCAAAATTTGAGCTAGAGTCTCCTCGAAATTCGTGCCAAAATTTCCTATACAAATGCACAGGTCTACTCCTCGATTTATGTGCCCTTTGGTTGTATGGTTTCCATAAAAAATCATGCCAAAACAACAACCTGAGTTTATGTTCCTGAAAGTATAGTAGGAATTCCTTGGAAAGCGTGCTAACTCTCTAGAAATTAATGCAGCAACCTCTCCTCGAATTCTATGCCAGAAATACAATAGTACGGTCTCCACAAATCTATATAGTACGACCCAAAACTGTGCTGTAAATTTCTCCTTGATTTCTATGATGTAGCTTTGTCTTGAAATATGTGCCACCTTTAGAAAATTATCCTCTCTGCTTCAACTCGACTTCTATCTCTCTTACTCTCTCCAAATCGCATGAAGAATGAAATGGTCATGCGCCTTCTTACCCTAATCGACTCATTGATGGAAGGTGAAGGATTTCTTAATCCAATGGTAGAGATCGAATTAGATAAGTGGCCAAGATTTAATGTCTATTCACTCACCCACTTCACTGAAGTCATAAAGTCCTTTTAATTCATATCTCATGAATTAAATGACTAGGGTCCACATTGGGCATTTTCCCACCCTTAGGCACCTAGGTGATGAGAAACACTTTCCCATGTACTTTTAAATTATTTTTAACACTCCCTCTTATCGAGGAAAGTGTTACTCACCACCCCAAGCTTATCTATGAAAGATACAAACTTGCCTTTCCCTAAGGCTTTTGTGAGTATGTTTGTAACCTACTCATCTGTGGATATATATTATAGCTCAACTGCTCCTCTATGAACACAATCTTGGATGAAGTGATATCGAATCTCAATGTGCTTAGACTTGTCATGAAAAACTAGATTCTCATAGAGTTTGATACAACTCTGATTGTCACAGTAAATCACAGTAGGTCTCAACTGCACACCAAATAATCCCACCAACAACTTGTGAAGCCAAATGGCCTCACAACTGGCCTGACTGGTAGCCATATACTAAACCTCACCAAAACTCAAATCCATTGACTTCTGCTTCCGATTGAACCAAGACACCACTACTGAGCCCAATCTGAAACATCATCCTGAAGAACTCTTCCTGTCATTGACACATCTTTCCCAATCTGAATCAGTATAGCCCACCAATCGAACTCCATCCCCTCTCAGATAGTCCAGGCCATAATCCATTGTACCACAAAGGTACCTGAGAACATGTTTTGCTGCCACCTAATGCACTATCCTAGGCTCCACCATAAACTGACTAAGAGTGTTCACAGAAAAATAAATATTTGGTCTGGTGTTGATAAAATACATCAACAAACCGATCAACTGACGATATAATGTGAGATCAACCAACTGTGACTCATAAGCATTAAGCTTCTTCCAGTTGGTAATCATGGGTGTGGACATGGGCCTACAATCCTCCATCTGGAATCTCCTCGGAATATCAAAATCATACTTCGCTTGTCCCAAAAAGATGAGTCCAGGCTCTTGCCAAACCTCCAACCCCAAAAAATAATGCATCAATCCAATGTCTTTCATCTCGAACTTTGAAGCAAGGTTCTCCTTACAACTAGTAATGAGTCTCAACCTGTGTAATGAAAACATCATCAACATATAGAAAGAGTATGAGAGGATCCCCTCCAACCACAATGAAGTACAAGTTCGGATCCGCCTCACTCTTCTCGAAACCCAACTACTACAAGTAGGAATCAATCCTAGAATACCAAGCTTTGGGAGCTTGTTTTAACCCATACAATGACTTCTTCAGTTTGCACACATAAGACTCTCTCCCATGCATCTCAAAGCCCAATGGTTGCTCAATGTACACCTCCTTCTGTATGATACCATTCAGAAATGCGGTCTTCACATCCATCTGATGGATCTTCCAACCCATCTATGTTGCAATAGAGATCACTTCCCTGATCAAGGTATATCTAGCAACCAGAGCGAATGTCTCATCATAATCAACTCCCTCAACCTGTGAGAACCCCCGAGCCAAAAAATGAGCTTTGTACTTCTCAATGCTACCATCTGCAACATATTTGAGTTTGTAGAGCCACCTAGAAGTCACCACTGACTTCCCTTCAGGTCTAGGAACAACCTCCCAAACATCATTCTTCATGATGGAATTGTACTCTTCCATCATGGCATCTCTCCAAACCTGTTTGCCAGCAACCTCCTCAAAATTGGAAGGCTCAAACTCCTTGATGTTGCTCATCAACGCAAGATAGCTACAAAATCTCTCAGGAGGTTTACTCTCCTTCACAGCTTACCTGGGATTCCCCAGAGATCCATGTGCCTCCTTCAGAGTGTCTTGAAGCCACTTGGAATTCCTCCTCTCTGAATTAGTGTCATGTGGAGGGGACTCCACCTGCTCAACCCCATCACCTGAAGATTGTGAACTTGAAGTAGAATTAGGAGCAAAAGATCCTTAAATCTGAGGACCAGTAACCTGTGATCCTAACATCTATGGCCCTGTGACTTGTGGACCATTTGTCACCGAAATTGGTGGTCCTGAACTCTGTGTCACTGAAGTATATTTTGGACTCACCTGAATCTGAGGTGATGAATTCTCACCTTTCTCAGTCCCCCGTTACTTCCTAAAGGCTCTATCCTCCTCAAATATCACATCCCTTCGCACAACTGTCTTCCACAAGGAAGCGATGTATATGTGGAAATCCTTTGAAGTCTTGTTATACCCAACAAAAATCCCCTTTTATATCATGGTCTCTAGCTTTGTCCTCTTCTCAGAAGGGACATGTGAATATGTAAGGCACCCAAAAATCCTAAAGTTCCAACCTCAGGCTTTTTCCCAGAGAAATCCTCCTCAGGAGTGTTATCCCTCAATGCTCTGTGTGAACTCATGTTTTGCAGATAAAATGCAGTTTAACATGCCTCATCCCAAAGAAAGAGTGGAAACCCCTAATCATGCAACATGGCTCTCACAACCCCAACTATGGCCATGTTATTCCTCTCAGCAACCCCATTCTATTGTGTGCTGTAAGGAACAATCAACTCCCTCTTGATGCCCTCTCTTGCATATAAGTCATTGAACTCCTTGGAGGTATACTCACCCCTATTATTTGTCCTCAGTACTCTGATTTTCCTCCCAAGTTGGTTCTCCACAAGAGATTTGAACTCTTGGAACCGATTGAATACCTATCTATTGGTATTCATGAAGAAAATCCAAGACTTCTGAGAGAAGTCATCAATGGATATGACATAATACAAACCACTCAAAGATGCATAAGACATAGGAATACATTGATCTGGATTTTATGAGCAGAATGAAATGAATACATATTATTAAAATATTCTTAACACAAAATAGGAGAGATACAGTAAAATTGGTTTTCTATTCAATAAAGAAAGTAAGCTGAAACTGTAAAATGCAGCGGAAAACAAGCTTGTTGGAATGGTGGCAGCTTATCTCTGAGAAGAGATGTGACAATTGCACTCATTCACAAGAATATGGTTACAATGAGGCTCTGAAGGCCTTTTACAATAAATAGGAATGTCAAAAACCCTAGACATCCAAAAACCTAACTCTAGGAGATGAAGCGCCAAAACTCATGTGGGCCCCGTTTGGGTAAGTTAGTTTATCAACTTCCCGGGGTCATAACTTTTGCATAAGATCTCCATTTTAGGTGCACAATAGCCCGTTGGAAAGGTCTAATCGAGAAGAAAAAATTTCGACTAGCCGAAGTGACTGCATTTTCTAATCACTAGGGCCCCAAATTCCCACAAAACGTCATTTAGGGCCTCAAAACGACCCCAGAAGTTTGGAACCCAAAAAAATGCCAAGGTGGAAAATTGTTTTTCAAGCCAGTAGAATAGATGGGTGGACACCAATATCCACCTGGATCAATCCTCCCTCCTTAGGAAGAAACAGTCTCCATTGCGTTGAGTTCCCCCATCATATGAGGAAATTTCTGCTGAATTTGGCCCTGGGTGAGCCACTTGCCTTAGTGCAGGAGTTTCCCTACTTTGACGAATCGATAAAGTTGGATCCTTTGCTGTTGAGTGACCTTGATCTGTGTGTCCACAATTTGATCATTGGATGCCTGTTGCATGTAGTCAGAGTTGAGCTTTGTTGGTGTCAATAGTTCTGCTATCTCTGAGGTGTTCAATAATGGTGGGAAATATGGTCGAAGAAGAGCCACATTGAAGACTGGATGCAAACCAAGGAAGGGGGGAATGTTGAGCTCAAAAGAATTGTCACCCACAACCTTGGTGATGGTGTACAACCCATAACGGAGTGGGAGAAGATTCCGATGGGGCCCTGTAAGGCGTTCTTTCTACAAATGCAACCAAACTTTATCACCCACCTGAAGCTTATGTGGCACTCGATGTTGATCATGGCGTTGCTTGTACTTGGCATTAGACTTCTATAGAATATCTTGAACTTGTTGGTGGATGTGCTAGATCCGCTTAATGAACCAGGTGGCTTTGTCAGCTTCTGGTGGAGCAGGGGATGAGTCGACCGAGGTAGTCGCCAGGGGTAGTGCAACATCCATGGGGCCCAGTGGTTGGAATCCCAACCCCACCTGGAAGGGGTTGTGTCCAGTTGAGCTATGTAGGGCTCGGTTGTAGTTATGTTGGACATAGGGAGGACTCTCATCCCATGTGCGGGGGTGTTTTGAATTGTACATGCGCAGGATATGTAGGACCATACGATTGACGACCTCAGTTTGGCCATTTGTTTGGGGGTGGAAGGAAGTGGATTTGGTGAGCTTGGTATCCAACAATGACCATAGGCTCGACCATAATGAGTTGAGGAACTGACTATCACGGTATGAGATAATGGTTTGTGGGATCCCAAAATGTACCCATACTCATTCAAAGAAGAGCTTGGCAGTGGCTTCTACTGTGATGTTCTTCTTACAGGCGGCTAGAATCATCATCTTGAAAAAGTGATCAAAAACCACAAAAACACAGTCATTTCTCCTCTTGGTGGATGAGAGGCCTGACATGTAGTCCATTGAGATGGATTCCCACGACATGTTAGGAGTAGGCAGGGGGTGTACAGACCTCATTTCTTAGTGGTTGGTTTGGAAATAACGCAGATGGTGCAGGACCTGATATACTTGTCGAAGTTTCAACCAGTAGAAATGTTTTTGCAACACTGCCACTATATTTTCGACGCCAAATGTCCTGCCACTCAACTGTAGTGAGATTCCCATATCAACTTCGCATGATCGCTTGACGGAATGCAGAGATGGCCCAAACGACACAACAAACCATCCTGAATATGGAAATTAGTGACCACTGAGTTGGCACCCAACATTTGGTAGGTGGTGGAGAAGTCAGGTTATGTCTCGTAGAGGTGGGGCCATCCAGAGGTCTCATGGCCGCAAGAGTCTAGCAATGTGGTGAGTGTCGCGACTGAAGGTCGGCTAAGGAAGTCGACAACTTGGTTGGCACTTCCTGTTTTATACTTGATGTTGAGGTGGAACTATTGTAAGTATGTTGACCACTTCTGTTGGCGGTCATTCTGCAATTTTCCTCGGGTCTACATGAACTATAGTGGCTTGTGATCAGTGTGGATGATTGTCTCCTTCCTAAGAATGTAATGTCTCCATTAGCGGAAGTCTTGCACAATGGAGTACATTTATTTGTCGTAAGTAGGGTACTTACGGAAAACATCTGATAGTGTCTCACTATGATATGCCATGGGGTGGCCGTGTTGAGTGAGAACGGCACCCACATCATAGTCTGAAGAATTTGTCTCGATCTCAAAGGGATGTTGCAGGTCCGGTAATGAAAGTACTAGGGATGAGCATTAGCGCTTCTTCAAGTCATCGAAGGCTTGTTGTTGGGATAGGCCCCACACAAATTTTTCCTTACCGCCACCCATCGTTACTTGGCTGAGGGCCCATGTGATATGAGAGAATCCCAACACGAACCTGCGATAGAAATTGGTGAGGCCCAAGAAGCTCCGAAGTTCAGTGAGTGTGGTTGGGGATGGCCAGTCACGGATGACATGGATCTTGGCTGGATCCACATGCACACCATTTTGATCAATGATGTAGCCTAAGTAATGGACCTTGTCCATGTCTAAGGAGCATTTTTACAAGTTTTCATATAGTTTATGCTGCTGCAGGGTGCGTAGAACCTGCTGAATATGTTGCAAGTGTTCCTTCCAAGTCTTGTTGTAGATGAGGATGTCATCCAGATACACCACTACAAAAGTATTGGTGAAATTTCATGGGATATCATCCATCATCCTCATAATTTTTTTTTGGAGCATTTGTCAAATCAAAGGGCATGACTAACCATTCAAAAATACCTTCTTTTGACTTGAAGGCAGTCTTCCATACATCTGCTTGTTCTATTAGGACCTTGTGGTAGCCAAACTGTTGGTTGTGGAGCCTGATTATATTCCTGATTCAGAGGTCCTTGTTTTCAGTTGTGTTTATACCCCATGAAGTATTTACACCCCAGAAGTATGTACACTCTTCCACGTGGGGGAGTGCAGAGGGGGGGTACCCCCTCTGCGGGGTCCGGGGGGTTTGGGGGCGAAGCCCCCGAAGCAAAAATTGCCTTGTAAAAGTATATTGTAATTTCATTGTAAATCTGGACCGTTCATTATAAGGTCGTAGATATAACAGTAGAGATTATGTTAGGGTTTTTTTCCCTAGAAGGAAACCCTCTTTTATGAGGGAAATATATTGCGGCTATGGATGATGGTGAATATTGTATTCTGAGAGAGAAGACTGTGTGAGAAAGAAGAGGAAGTTACAACGAGTTTTGTTGTAGGTTGTATCCCTTCATTTGCTGGATAATAATAAAGGAAGGACCTGGCAATTTCTCTGGTGGACGTAGCCCACACTGGGTGAACCACGTAAATCTGTATCTCTCTTGTATTGTGTGTCTTCTGTGTTTTGTTT
>ML781386.1:57631-144015 GCA_009831015.1 Picea engelmannii | reverse complement strand
ACTACACATGCATTATGTTTTGGAGGTTCAGACACTTTTCTACAGGGATATGTTGATTCAGATATGGCAGGTGATAAAGACAGCAGGAGGAGCACCACAGGGTATGTTTTTACTATAGGTGGAACAACAGTGAGTTGGATTTCGAAACTACAAAAGGTTGTTGCACTTTCAACAACAGAGGCAGAGTATGTTGCTGCTACAGAGGCTAGTAAAGAAATGATTTGGTTACAAAGGTTTATGGAGGAATTGGGAAAGAAGCAGGAGAACAACCNGTTGTACTGTGACAGTCAGAGTGCCATTCACCTTGCAAAGAACTCATCCTTCCATTCAAAGACTAAGCATATACAGTTGAGGTACCACTTCATACGATCCGCCTTGGAAGATGGACAATTGAAGCTGGAAAAGATACACACTAGCCAGAATCATGCAGACATGTTAACAAAGGTCCAAGAAGGTTCAGTTTCAGTTGGTCTTCAAGAATGAAGATGAAAATGAGAAATTTTCCAGGTCCAAGAAGGTTCAAAGTCTAGCATATACAGCAGCGGTGGAGTTGTTGAGATCAGTCTCCAAGTGGGAGATTGTTGGTTGTGGAGCCTGATTATCTTCCTGATTCAGAGGTCCTTGTTTTCAGTTGTGTTTATACCCCATGAAGTATTTACACCCCATAAGTATGTACACTCTTCCACGCGGGGGAGTGCAGAGGGGGGGTACCCCCTCTTCGGGGTCCGGGGGGGCTATCCCCCCGGCTGGGGGGCCTGGGGGCAAGTGAGGGTTTGGGGGCAACGTCCCTTGATGGGGGTTCGGGGGCGAAGCCCCGGAAGCACAAATATCCTTGTAAAAGTATATTGTAATTTCATTGTAAATCTGGACCGTTCATTATAAGGTCGCAGATCTAACGATAGAGATCATGTTAGGGTTTTTTTCCCTAGAAGGCAACCCTCTTTTATGAGGGAAATGTATTGCGGCTATGGATGATGGTGAATATTGTATTCTGAGAGAGGAGACTGTGTGAGAAAGAAGAGGAAGTTACAACGGGTTTTGCTGTAGGTTGTATCCCTTCATTTGTTGGATAATAATAAAGGAAGGCTGGCAATTTCTCTGGTGGACGTAGCCCACACTGGGTGAACCACATAAATCTGTGTCTCTCTTGTATTGTGTGTCTTCTTTGTTTTGTTTCTGCATTTGTTTTATTTTATTGCTCCGCGCTCCTGTTTTGCTAACACAGACTTCAGATCAATCTTACTGAAGTATTTGGCCCCCGTGAGCTGATCAAGGAGGTCGTCGATTTGGGGAATCAAGTACCGGTTTTAGACTGCGATTTTATTCAGGGCCTAGTAATCAATGTAGATTCGTCAGGTCCTGTCTTTCTTCTTCACCAGCACGATTGGGCTCCCACAAGGCAATGAGTTGGGATGGAGGTGCCCCTTGTGGAGTAGTCCTTGTATTTGCCTCTTGATCTCCTCGTTTTCTAACAAAAAGTGACAGTAGACCGGCCCATTGGGTAGTGGTGTGCCTGGGGTCAGATCGATGGGATGATTGAACTGGCAGTGCAGAGGTACCCCAGTAGGAAAGGAGAAGGTATTTGAGTATTCTTCCATGACCTTATCCACTTGCTTCTATTGTGTGGAGATATCGATTGCGGAGGCCCTGGATGTGGTTGCGATCTTTCACTCACTCTGAGAGCGAATCACGAATAAGACAAATTTCCCAGTCTGAGAGATGGCCTTCCTGCATTGCTTGGCAAAGATCAAGGAAATAACACTAGGAGGGACTACCTCGGGTATCCTGTACAATTTCTTATTCAAAGTAGTAATAACACTACGAGGCCTAGACTCATATACAACATGACATTTCCATAAATAAGGTTGGCCCAAAAGAACATTACAAACTTCGAGAGGAGAAACATCACACAATACCTCGTCTTTGAAGGGTTTGATGTCATATGCCAATCAACATTGTTGGCTGAAGCAGAGATTGCTTCCTTGGCGAAGCCATCCAATGGTGTAGGGTTGTGGGTGTGGCATTGTCGGCAGGGACAACTGCTTGATGACCTCTACTGAGATGAGATTCTTTTGGCTACCACTATCAACGATGAAGTGCAGCGGGTTTCCTTTTACCCACATCTATGAATGGAAGAGACACTCTCCTTCTTCTGGCTTGTTTGGTTTATCAGGCTGGAGATTGTTGGTAGAAACAGTGGCACTGGGTTTCAAATCAATGATTTGTATTCCCCTTTTTGGTTTTGACTCAAAGTTATAACCCACATCTAATTCAGAGGCTTTCACTTCGGCCACCAATGACTTCTTTGAGCGACAATCAACAGTGTTATGCCAAGGGTTCTTATGGAATTCACACCACTTCCCAATATCTTTCTTTGTCTTTCTAGTGTCCTTCTTTGCTTGCGGATTGGACTGGTTGTCCTGATATTGTCCATATTTGTTATGTCTTTTGTTCTGTGGGTTGGGGCCGCCCTTTCCTATCTTTTTCTATGAGGGGTTCCCAGGCCCAAATGTTCGCGTCTTTTATTTGAGCTTCTGCTCAATTTTGAAGGCATATTGGTAGGTCGTGCCCAAGGATGAGATGTCCAGAAATCCCATTTCAGTCTGGATGTATCTATGTAGAGAACTGTGATACTTGAGAACCAGATGTCTCTTTGAATCTTGTATACATAGCTTCGTGCGCAAGGTACGGAAGATATTTGTGAACTCTGACACTTCTTGGTCTCTTTCTTGGTGTAGTGTGGTCCATTTGGTATACAAGTTGTCATAACTTTTGACAGGGTAGTATTGTTCCTTAATATCATCCCTGAAGGATTCCTAGGTGGCTGTGAATGCAAATAATGAGGGTTCCTATGTTTTCTTTTGCTCACAGAAAGTTTCCCACCAATCTTTGACATGGGGAACGACTTTGAGGAGCGCAAAAATAATCTTTTCTCTATTTGAAAGTTATGGACAAAAAAATACCCTTCTAGTAGATTCAACCACTTGTCTACAACATCTGTGTCTATATAACCTTCAAATATAGGAATATCAAAGTTGATTTGTACCTTAAAGGGGGCGGTGCCTCCGCTCGAGGAAGATGTGTCGCCTGTTGGTAGCCGCCGGAGGATTTGCGCGAAACTATCCATCATCTCGTTCCTTTGTTGCATGAGGGATTCCTCAAGCAACATTTTGAAAGGATCTCCTATCCCATCATCTTTCTTTTCTCCTGCCATGAGAGGTCACTTGGGCGTGTGAGAGATTTTTTCCTCAAGAGAAAGAAGCTCGAGACCTAATTCTTTGTACCCTAACCTCGTTGGGGACATGCATTAAAATGACAAGGATCAAACCGCTTTGATACCACTGATCCATATTTTATGAGCAGAATGAAATGAATATAGATTATTAAAATATTCTTAACACAAAATAACAGAGATACAGTAAAACTGGTTTTCTATTCAATAAGGAAATAAGTTGAAACTGTAAAATGTAGAGAAAAACAAGCTTGCTGGAATGGTGGCGGCTTATCTCTGAGAAGAGATGTGACGGTTGCACCCATTCACAAGAATATTGTTATAATGAGGCTTTGAAGGAATTTTACAATAAACAAGAATGTCAAAATCCCTAGACATCCAAAAACCTAACCCTAGGAGATGAAGCGCCAAAAGTCATGTGGGCCCCGTTTGGGTAAGTTAGTACATCAACTTCTCGGGGTCGTAACTTTTGCATACGATCTTCATTTTAGGCGCGCGATAGACCGTTGGAAAGGTATAATCGAGAAGAACAATTTTCGACTAGCCCAAGTTAATTCCTTTGGAAATCAGTCGGGCCCCAAATCCCCAAAAAATGTCGTTTAGGGCCTCAAAACGACCCTAGAAGTTTGGAACCTGAAAAACTGTCGAAAAACTGCCATGGTGGAAAACTATTTTTCGATCCAGTGGAATAGGTGGGTGGCCACCAATACCCACCTAGATCACACATACATCAGAATGAATCACATCAAGTATACCTGTTTCTCTGTTGTCACTACTTGGAAAAGCAGTCTTGGTGTACTTTCCCAAAGCACACCCCTTGCACAACTCCTGGTGCTATGTACTGAACTCTGGCACTCCAGTCACAATATCCCTTAGTATCCTCAGAGCCCCATGATGCAAATGGGCCATCCTCCTATGCCATAACTCACAAAGATCACTGTTGCTGGTAGTATGATACAATGCACTAGATGGATGATACATGAGCTTGTACAACTTCTCATGTTGAGTTCCAATCACTTTGGCCGAAGTGATACTGGACCCCTTAGGGAATAGGAGCACCTGTCCATCATGGAACAACTCCTCATATCCCCTCTCCTCAATAGTAGAAGTTGAAATCAAGTTATTCTTCAAGCCAAGAACATATAGAACATATCCCAACAACATGGGAGGTTGAGACTCCCTCTAAAATGATATTGTCCCACTACCAACTGCCTTGACCACCCGGTCATATCCAAGAACTACCTCAATACCACCAATCTGTGTAAGATCTATCAGATTCTCACGAACACATGTCATATGGAGGGAGGCACCACTATCAATATACCAAACACTAGAATGTGTGACTCAAGTGGAAAGACACACCACTAAATAAAACTCCTCCACCTTCACTGAATTTGTTGTCTGCTTCTTCTTCTTATTGAGACATTGTCTTGCATAGTGCCCAAACTTGTGACATTCAAAGCACTTGAATTTTCTCATGTCTTTCTTGCCTTCACCCTTCGACTTGTTCCCTCCCTTGGCACCCTTTTTAAACTTCTTCTTGTTGTTAGCAACAAGAACCACATTCTCCTCATCATTGCCAGTGGATGAACTTCCATGCACATACCCTCTATGGGTTTCCTTGTAAACAAAGTCATCCCAAACACGGTCCCACTTGGGAAGATTCTCCCTTGCCAAAATGCCCTCAACAAAGACAGTCCATTTTTTGGTCACCCCATTCAATGTAGTCCTCACAATTTCACTATCAACAACGACCTCCCCAACAACACCAAGTTCATCTCTCACCTGTGTCAACCTGGTAATATATGTGACCACATTTTCAGCCTTGGTCATTCTAATGCTCTTCAATTTCTCTCTCAAAACCATCTTCTGGTTCTCATTTGTACTTTGATACAAATTCGTCAAGGACTCCCACATCTCATAGGCATTTGTATTTGTTGATATTATGGTAGTTGCGGGAGGTATTTACCTCCACATGTAACCCTGATGAGAATAGAATATTCCGAGAAGCAATATGAAACCCTAATTAGTTGGCTAATAACCCTAGAAGACAAGTCAACTCAAGAGAATAATGTGTATTAGGTTATTAGCCTCCAAGAGAAGAAGTTGGCTAAAGGAAATTTTAAATACTAAATAAATTAGCACCCAAATGATAAGTCAGCCCAAGTAGTCTACCAGAAATAGTATAAATACAGGAGGCCAGTCTTTATTCTGGCCAGACTTCTCCGAATTGCAGCAACACACTTGTGCGCACTGGAGTTGGTCAGTTTTGTGCGCAAGTCCTAAAGGGGCTTCTGCCGCCAGTCTATAGTCTCGGTCTTCTATGGGTTTGGACTCTCTGATCAACTTTTTGCTACTCTTTCTTGGTGCACTATCCTTGGAGAGAGGTGTGCTATCTTGTTTGGCTATCTATCCTAGGGTTTTCTTTCAGAATGATTCTCTGTCAAGGTTAAGGTGCTCGGGGGTGGCTTCGGCCTATGGTTGGGTGACAATATTGCTATATTGTCTATGGTTAAACGAGCACATCCATCACTTTCTAATAGGTTATGGGCCCACACTATCTTCGGACAGTCTAACTGCTGGAAGATATATTGGGAGGATTTTCTTAGTTGCAGTTGCAATTGTAGCTAGTTTTTGTTGTAGCAACGAAACCCTAACCGTGTCGTTGAGGCACCTTAAGTGAAGGGATTGACTTGATTTTTGGATAAACTAGTGTTCCCTAGCTTAGCACATCTCCTGGTACTCTCAGCAAGCTAAGACATCAAGTTTGAGTTTTTGGTCAAATCTAGGGTTGACCAAGTCAAAGCAGCCATGACTTACTCTATGAAGTCAGAGAACAAGTTATAAGGGGATTCTAACTTCAGAGCATGGAAGACAAGGATTGATCTCATATTTGCCAAGAATAATGTGTTGGATATTGTGAAAGGAAAGATTGTGGAACCAGAGTTTGAAGAAGGAAAAGAGAAGGAACTGCAGAACATTGCAGTTATGGAGAAGTTCAAAGACAATGACATCAATGCCATGAGTATCATAGTGGATTCTATAAAATACCACTTGATACCCTACATCTCCCATCTTGATTCGTCTAAGAAGATGTATGATGCCCTAACAAACCTCTTCTCAGTCAGAAACATTGGACAAGTAATGAGTCTAAAGAATGAGCTCCGTGACATGAAGATGAATGATGATGACAACATAACATCATACTTTGTGAGAATCTCTCAATTGAGAGATCAACTACAAGCCATTTCAGAGATCATTTCAAAGAAGGAACTGGTAAATATAGTACTCAATGGTCTTCCCAAGACATGGGATGCATTTACCACAAGCATGAACACAAGGAAGGAGTATCCCACTTTTGAAGAACTTTGGACTTCTTGTGCACAAGAAGAATCAAGGATCAGTGAAAAAGACAAAACCCAAGAGAAATATGATGATCATGTTGAAATATTGTAACTGCAAAGAGTTTTCTATTTATTATTGATGTATTATTCATTAGATCAATCCCCTTTTGTGGATTGATCATGTCGGGTATTGTAGATGACCAAATCCCCTTTTGCAGATTGGTCAAACCCTGATTGCAATAGGATAAATGAGAAGTCATGCCCCATAATATATTAAAGTGGTTATAACCACCCAAAATGAGAATTCAACCCTACCAGTGAAAAGACACCTCAGTTCAACGCCTGACATATTGTATAAATAAGAGAGGCTATCGCCTCATTTGTTCACTCACTCACGTGTTCATCAGAGAGAAARTTTGGAGCTACAGTTGGAGAAGAAGGAAGAGAGAGAGAGGCACATAATTTGGAGAGGACTTTCTGTATTGTTTGSTTTATTCTCTTGGCATTGTATTGGTTATCTATATTAAGGAATTTTTTGTTGGGTTTTATCCCCCATGAGGGTTTCCCAGGATAAATGATGTGTCTCTTGTGATTGTGTATTTCTCAGTGATCCTATCTATGCTATGGTTATCTAGTGAATTGAAAAGAAACCTAATAATAGCTTAAACTCTAACATGGTATCATAGCTAAGATAAAGAGAGCATCTTTCACAAGAAGAAGAAAAATGTCACTATTGTCGTACATGAAAATTAGGGTTTTTTATTGAAGAAGATTTTCAGCCTCAAAACCATCTAGAAAAGTGCGCCCTAACCCAAGGAATTATTTGGCACCTTCAACACACATTTTCAGTGGGTAGATCTCCCAGAAAGTGAAACCCTAGTTTTCACCAGTACCAGAAAACCAGAAGTACCAGAAGTACCAGAAAACCAAAAGCACCAGTTTAGAAATCCGTTGGTCAAGTTTGAGGGGGTAAAATTTAGATTTTCAGAAATCTGACTGCACCAACTTACTCACCTCAACTCAATGCATCTATCCCTTGGATCATAATTTCAAAATTTGAAGTTTGAAAAATTAGGGTTTCCTCATAAAACCCAAAGTTGCAGTCTTAGAATCAGTTGCAGTATCAATTGTAGTTGCAACATTAGTTGAAGTATCAGCCGTAGTACCAGTTGCAGACACCTTTGAATTTGTTAAGAGTCGATGATCATTACTGTTGCTATGAGATGGTTCCACTACCTGCAAATGCCATTAGAGGTATGTACTCACACATGTTTAAATGGTTAAGCTTTAAAGGGTATTTGCAGGAGAAGGGATCTCGTTCCATAGATCCAGAAGGATATCAAGATCCAACACATTTAGAGGAAAAATGCAACTTAGGTTTGGTTATTCTGATATGCATCTATTTGTTATGACATTATTTTGATCAGTGTTGCATGTTGAAGCTATGACCATCATACTAACCTTTGGTCAAAATTAAATTCAAGGTATTAGATGGATTAAGTTTGAGATCATAGAGTTTACCTTCTGTCAAGATAACATATTGTCTTAGTACAAAATACATGTTGAAGAAAACACTCGTCATTTTGAGTGAAGGAGACTTGGAAGAAAAGAAACACACTCATTCTTGAGGATAAGGCTCCAGGTTCTAGGTTTGATTAATCAAGTTGATAAGATTCAAAGTTGAACTTGACAAGTTGATGAGTACCCCTTTATAAGTAAACACTACAGTTGAGATAGAAGTCCTTGAAAAGTATTATACTTGGTAGCATGTGAGCATATTGAGATAAATGCTTAATGTAATTATTTGCCTGATACAACTAACATCTCCTTTAGGAGAAACCTCTTGTGTTAGTTCCAGGTTGTCATGGAGGAATGTTTGATCATAACACTATAAGAGTGTTGACCTCATTTTGTATTGTATTTCTTACTTTTGATCTTTGCTTCAGACAGGTCACAAGTGGTAGCTCTAAAGGAGCCAATGTGATGATTATTTGTGTTATTGTTTTATCTACTATTATCAAAAGAGTATTACTCTTGCTTGTTGTTTTGTTGACCTTGTTTCAGGTCAGAGGTTATAACCTTGAGGAAGCTATAGTGAAGGTTGCAAGAAGGCAACATATTGGATGAGATATGAAGCAAACTATGTACATGACCATATACACTCATGTACCAAAGAAGAAGAAGAAGAAGCTATCTCTTGAGATTCAGAGTATCTCATATGAAGTTTGATTGAAAGGAGAAGAAGTCTCCAAATATGACTAGAAATTAGAATGGGAGCAGATCTCGTTTGAAGCCTGACTTTGTCTTTCATATTTAGACTTGGTATTCAACACCAAGTATACCCTGTAAGAGATGATGAAGTCCTTGTGGACTCAGAAGAAATCGAGAATAAGCTTGATCTCAGAAAGGATCAAATGAAGAGACAACTCCCAGGACCGGGAGACAAATGATGTGAGAAGACTAGATCATAGCTTCATAAACTTCGAGGAGATATGAAATCTCCTGGGAAGATTCCCTTGTTTCAGTAACAGAGAAGAAAGCCAGTCAGAAAGACTAGGATATGGATTCTTCTGTGAGACTAAAAGAGAAGTCAGTATTGACATCCAAGATTGATCTATACAGATCAAGCATGTTGCAGATGAACAAAGCCTAATGTGTGTCCAGAGGATTCTCCCAGCAAGAGGGAGAAGACTATGCCGAGACACTTATTGAATAAATATTTATAGTATTTATGAAGACAACCAGAACAACCATGATTCATATATAGTATGAGATGCAGGGGGAGCAATCCCCATATTTAAAATTGAGTGGCAGTTGTTGCAGTACATTAGTTGGGTCATGGAAAGATAACTATGATAAAAGATAGTGTTACCTCCATGAAAGAAGAAGAGCTAGCTTTAGTATCAGTTATTGAGCCACTCTTAGTTTCAGATGAAATTGTTGCCATGATAAAATAAGAGTTACTCTCATATTTTAACAGCCACAGTGAGAATGAAGCAGTCATTCTCAACTTCAGAGAAGCTGCAGGTGCAAAGTTCCATATTCCAGAAGGAACTGTTGCAGAGAGAGTAGAGGACATACTCCTAGATAGTGAGACAAGTAGTGCCTTGAAAAAAGGACATAGAACTAGCACATGTTTGTGCAGATTGAGTTGCAACTAAGCAAGTGTACCAGATTGGTACAATGTAACATGAAAATTTGGTTTGAAGATTGAAGATAGAAAGCCTTAGGTATGCAGGTTGAAGGAAGCTCTGTACGTATTGAAGCAATCTCCAAGAGCTTGATTGACAGTTTCCTGACGAGCTTGGACTTTAACAAGAGTAAAAGTGGATTCTAACCTTTATGTCAAGGTTATGAATGATGAGACAATGATGCTACTACTATATGTAGATGATGTATTCTTGACAAGATGAAGAAAATCTCATCACAGATTGCAGAAGAAGCTCGCCACATAGTTTGATGGAATACCTAAATGCATTATCTCTTAGGTCTTGAATTTTGGCAGAGCACAAAGAAGATCTTCCTTAAACCAAGGGAAGTATACAGTTAAAATTGAAAAGGGTTGACATGTTGAAATGAAAATCCATGTACACACCCATGGAAACGAAGTTGAAGCTCTTGGTAGATACCTTGTCAGAATTGGTTGATGCTACTCTGTACAAAAATATTATTGGTTCAGTGATGTATCTGACGAATACTAGGCTAGACATATGTTTTGACTTGAGTCAGTATCCGGTAGAACCCAGACGTGTTCACATTGTTGCTGCAAAACATATGATGAGATATATTAACGGTACGCTGGATTTTGGTCTCTATTATACTTGAGATCATGACTTCAGACTGAGTGGTTACACCGATTTAGATTGAGCTGGAAGTGTTTCTGATAGAAAGAGCACTTCAGGATGTTGTTTCAGTCTGAGGTCAACCATGATTTCATGGCAGAGTAGGGAGAAATTCAACATTGCTTCGAGCACAACAGAAGCAAAATACATTGTTGCATGTTCCACCAGTTGTGAAGTCGTATAGCTTCGGATGTTGTTGACAGATCTATTTGATTTGGAGATGGAAGCCATTGTGATCCTATGTGGTAACTAGAGTTGTATGGAGATGATGTGTTCCATAATGAGTCAAAGAACATACAGATCCAATAACATTACATCCATGCTATGGTGAAGAGAGGAGCCATAAAGCTCCAGTATGTTAGCACGAATGAACATGTTGTTGATGTGATGACCAAGCCTCTATCTCATGTAAAGTTGAGCACTTTCGAGACAAGCTTGGTATAGTTCGAAAGGACCTCCATCGAAAGGGGGAGTAGTGTTGATGATACTATGGTATCTTGATCAATAGTGGTAGCTCCGTTAGGATTATTATAATCCTAGGGAATCTTATGATTCCTGGGCAGATTCCGAAGGTCCGGTAAGGACGGTTTGTCAGAGTACCACGTGGTAGCTCCATTAGGATTTTATATCATAGGGAATATTATGATTCATGGGAAGCTCCTTAGGGACTGTTAGAGTACCACAAAATGATGATGTGCTAGCTTAATTGTTTTGATGATGTGCCAATTTAATTGTTGTGATGATGTGCCAGCTTAATTGTTGTGATGATGTACCGGCCTAGTGATGTGATTCCATCTTAATTGTTGTGATGATGTGCCAGCTTAATTGTTGTGATGCCAGCCTCATGCTGATGACATGCCAGCCTCGTGATGTGATGATGTGCTAGACTCGTGATGGGATGATGTGCCAGCCTCGTCACAATGATGTGCCAGCCTCGTGCTGTGATGTGCTATCCTCGTGTTGTGATGCCAACTTTGTGTTGATGATATTGTGTAGCTAGCTTCGTGTTGTGATGCCAACCTCGTGTTGAAGACTCTCAACCTAGTGATGATGTTGATGATGCTCTAGCCTTCGTGCTGTGTTGTTGTTGTTTTTGATGATGCTCCAGCCTTTGTGTTGTGATATTTTTGTTTTTGATGTTGTATCATACTTGTGTTGTTATTGATGATGATGATGTATTAGTGTTATACTAATCCATGTTGATGTAGTTGATGATGATGATGCCACATTAGCTTCTTGCTGAAGATGATGATGATGATGCCACTTCAGCTTCTTGCTAAAGATGATGATGATGATGCCAATTCATCTCCTTGCTGAAGATGATTATGATGATGATGATGTTATTTTATCTTTCATTCCGAAGATGATGATGTTACTTTATCCTCATGCTGAAGATGATGATGATGTTACCTTAGCCTCATGCTGATGAGGATGATGAAGCCATTCCAACTCCCTGTTGTGAATTATGATATTAATGATGAGAAAAACTTTCGATGATTTATAGATATGTCAGTTAGTGTTCCAAGATGTTGTTGATGATGATGCCCTCTCTCTCGCCTGATGTTGTTGTAGAATACCCTTCTTGTTAAGGGGAAGTGTTGAAATATTGTAACTGCAAAGAGTGTTCTATTTATTATTGATGTATTATTCATTATATCAATCCCCTTTTGTGGATTGATCATGTTAGGTATTTTAAATGACCAAATCCCCTTTTGTGGATTGATCATGTCAGGTATTTTAAATGACCAAATCCCCTTTTACGGATTGGTCAAACCCTAATTGTAATAGGCTAAATGAGAAGTCGGTCCCCAGAATATATTAAAGTGGTTATAACCACCTAGAATGAGAAGTCGGCCCTGCTAGTGAAAAGACACCTCAGTTCAACGCCTGCCAGATTGTATAAATAAGAGAGGCTAGTGCCTCATTTGTTCACTCACTCACTTGTTCATCAAAGCAAAATTTTGGAGTTGCAGTTGGAGAAGAAGGAAGAGAGAGAGAGGGACATACTTGGGAGAGGAATTTATGTATTGTTTGGTTTATTCTCTTGGCATTGTATTGGCTATCTATATTAAGGAATTTTTTGTTGGGTTTTCTCCCCCATGAGGGTTTCCCAGGATAAATGATGTGTCTCTTGTGATTGTGTATTTCTCAGTGATCCTATATATTCTATGGTTATATAGTGAATTGAAAAGAAACCTAATAATATCTTAAACTCTAACAGATCAATCCTTCACAACAAAGTTCAAGAATTTCAGGAATAAAAAGAAGTTTGGTTCCAGGAATAAACCAAATCAAGAGAAAGATATGTCAAAAATACAATGTTTCAATTGTCGAAAGTACGGTCACTACAAGAATCATTGTCCCGAGTTAAATAAAAGGAAGGAAACACATGAAGCATCAATTGCCAAAGAAAGGGAACCTTCAAAGAAAGCCAAGTAGGACAAATCATACTTTTTCTTCTAAGACAAGGTAACAATACTCTTCATAGTTCTTGTACATACCATGTTTTATGTACATATCTTGCATATCTATTTCTTAGAATATAAGATGTTCAAAGAGAAACTACACCTATGGAAGATCAACAAAATAAGGACTTTCTATCACAATGACTACAAGTCAGGCAATGCACATGAAAGGATGAAGTACATCAACAACCCCAGGTAACAATTCATGTGGAAGCTATTATATAAGTAACAACTGCAATATAAGCTGAAATCATAATCAATCTTGAAGAAACCTAGAAGAAGTAAATACAAAAAGAAGTCAACAATCAAGAGGAAATTGGAAAATGATTTATGACACTTTTCATAAGGCAATAAGGATGCAGACGGAAGCGTGGACTCTACTAGATGGAGGGATATGATTATATATTTCCAAAAGAAGAGCATGCATTCATGAATGAAGAAGGGATTAGGAGGGAGCTAATCCTAAATAATATGATCCATTGAAGATGATGAGGTATCTATCCATGGTAGCAACCATGAAAAGAAACACATGTTCAGTGTGACTTTGGAAGAAGTCTTCTTCGAAAATAAGCCTTAAAGTATCCTTGGCTGTCCATCCACATCCATGATCCTATGATGAAAGAAATAAGTTGGAATCTTCAGGGCATGGAATCTATAGAAAAATCCATGGACCCAAGAGCTAAAGAGAAACATGAGGAAGAACATGAAGATTCCAAGAGATAAAGAAAATCTAGAACAACCAGTCATTGTATCAAGAATCACAAGACTACCATCTTGATCTAAACTCACTAAAAGAAATCAAGTAGAGGAAATGAAAGCTGTTATGAAGAACAATGTATGGAAGACTCATGAATGTAAGCATTGCGAGATCCAAAACTAGAGGTTCTCCCAAATGGAGGGAGAAGACTATGATGATTGCTTGTTTCAGTAAACCAGACATACCTCTACATGAACCATTATATCGTCTGCAATATCCATGGGTTGGAGTTGACATCAGATGAATGCAAAGACTGTTCTCTAGAATAATTGAACAAAGAGCATATGTAGAGAAACCTCAAGGATTTGAGGTATACCAGAAAAAGACCTTTGTATGCAGATGGAAGAATATTTTGTATGGATTCAAACAACTTAGTGCAAAGATTCTCATGGACAATAGAAGCATGGTGAAAAACTTCTATGATAAAAATCGGAATGGTTACTCAGAAGTCCAGGATGATGGATTGCTAATCCATGACAAACTTTCGTGATGACAGAAGAAGTGCCACATGGATATGTTCCAGTTTGAGTCTTGCCACGATGTTATGAGCTAGTAGGAAACAAAAGATGAATCAAAAAATGATATATTGTAATGATCAGAGCTATATGAAGCCTTTAGAAAAAACAGTGTTCCAGAAAGACCGAAGTACATTGAGATCAAGCTTTACATTCTTCGTGATGAAGTCCAAAAAAGAGAAAGTGGTTCTCCAATATATATCTCAAAAAATGAGCAGATAAGCAAACATTTTGGTAAAGCCTCTGTCCAAGATGAAAGAGTTTGCGTACGCAAGATGGAGCTCATGGAGACGAATTCCTTATTGAAAAAGGAAGAGATGACTCCCAGGTTGGGAGGGAGCACTGATGTGTTATTGCTTTATGGACAGTCATTTTTCAGTTCAAAAAATGGTCCAGGATGAGGAGTTCCTTCCCAGTTTGGAAAGTGGTTTGATATTTCTGATGGACAGACATTTTCCAGTTCGGAAAATGGTCCATATTGAACGGTCATTTTCGTAATGAAAATGGTTCGATGGATTGTTGATGTACCATAGAAAATGATTCCCCTTGTGGCCAGTGTGGGGGAATGGTCTAGGACAATCTCTCTTCTTGATGGTCACTCTCAATAGTGGTTAAGAAGACTGGTCCACCTCATCGGACAATTATTCTTTTGAAGCTCACAGTTGTGAGCAGTTTCAAAGAATGGTCTGTTTTGGAGGTTGGTGCAGGATAGTCATTTCCTTAGGAAATGGTCCGAACAGTCATTCCCTAGGGAAGATTCATTCTCTCCAGGTTGCACTTTGTTTAGTGTCGGAGGAATGGCCTAGATAGGTGAATGGTCCAGGTTCAGCAAGCAGGGACATGTATTCCCTAGGGCATACTCATTCTCTCTAGGTTGCACTTTGTTTAGTGCTGAAGGAATGACCCAGATAGGTGAATGGTCCAGGCTCATAAATCGAGACAATTATTCTTCCTTGCTTGAGAAGAATAGTCCAGATAGATCATGATTGATGTTTTACCTTCTGAGGGCAGATGCTCTTCCAGATATCACAGATGTGAGTGGAAGAATGACGCAAATGATTCAGTTTTTATCATGACATTGTTTTTCTGTGCAGGTTGATATCAAATGATATGATTGCTATGGAAACTGTATGTCTCTGGACAATAGATGTATGCTACTGTGGTGGAAGTGTTCCACTGATTGTGACTATATGTCACTGATCAAGTAGTTGTGTGCTACTTGGTGTGGTAGTGTACCACTGGATTTTAGTTGTGTACTACTATGGATAGACACAGTTATGTTCTGTTGAATGACATTGTTCTTCTTTCCTTGTAAACTATCAGAAATATTGAAAATGATTATCATCTAGTCAATGCGATGGTGGACTGACATTCTCCAGGCGGAAAATGGTCCAGGACAGTTATTCTTCTAGGACGCATGTCCAGATTAGAAGAATACTCCTTGTAGCTCATGGTGTGGCTTCCAGCATATGTTGGAACAATTATTCTTTTAGGACATATGTCTGGATTAGAAGAATGGTTCTTGTATCACTCCATGGAGTGAGGACTTATTGAGCATCATGCCTGATTACTCAGATACAATATGGCTTTGAGAGATAATGCAGTTGATGTTATCATATGATACTAATAATGATGATGGTGCTTGTGATTTGATCATGAGATAGCCTATGTGGCTATGATGATGCTACCGATTCAATGGTATGTTTGTGCTCACGACCATTTCCTTCAAATACCTCCCTAGCTAGGAGGGAGTGTTGATATTATGGTAGCCGCGGGAGGTATTTATCTCCACGTGTAACCCTGACGAGAATAGAATATTCCGGGAAGCAAGAAGAAACCCTAATTAGTTGGCTAATAACCCTAGAAGACAAGTCGACTCAAGAGAATAATTTGTATTAGGTTATTAGCCTCCAAGAGAAGAAGTCAGCTAAAGGAAATGTTAAATACTAAGTAAATTAGCACCCAGAAAGAGAAGTCGGCCCAGGAAGTCTACCAAAAATAGTATAAATACAGGAGGTCAGTCTTCATTCTGGCTAGACTTCTCAAAATTGTAGCAACACACTTGTGCGCACTGCAGCTGGCCAGTTTTGTGTGTAAGCCTTGGAGGAGCTTCTGCCACCAGTCTATAGTCTCGGTCTTCTCTAGGTTTAGACTCTCTAATCAAATTTTGGTTACTCTTGCTTGGTGTGCTATCCTTGGAGAGAGGTGCACTATCTTGTTTGGCTATCTAGCCTAGGGTTTGCTTTCAAAATGATTCTCTATCAAGGTGAAGGTGCTCGGGGGTGGCTTCGGCCTATGGTTGGGTGACAATATTTCTATATTGTCTATGGTTAAACAAACACATCCATTAATTTCTAATAGTCTTCCCTTTCACATGCAGAATCAAGTGGTCCTTGATGGAATCAAGGATGATCCTTTTAGCCTTGATGCTCTTCTTGGTATAGGTTGCCAGAAGTGTAACATCTGTAGGCACTGTTACTAGGTTTGTTGTAGAGTTCTCAACAACTCAATATCCTATAGAAGAAAAATCATTCACTCCTTCCAAGCACCAGAATTTACTGCCCCATCAAGTTTGTCCTCAACTCTTAAACCTGTAGCCATTGACCCTTCTCAGCTGAAAAAAAAATTCCAATTTTTTTTCCGATGAAGTAAATTATGTCCTACTCTTTATATGGCTAATTTAATTCCGCATTCCTCTTCAAATCAGCTCTCATACCATGTAAATTTTCAGACCCCACCCAGTTTCAAGTCTCATTGAGACTAATTATAGTTTAATGCCCAAAAACCCAGTTTTATGACAACGAAAATTTCTCAGCATATAAACAATTCTCATAAATGAAACATGAGGATTCTGAACAATAAATGCAGAAATAAATAATATTAATCAACAACACAATAACTCAAAAATTTATACACAGAGATTTTGGTCTAACTTTGACCCTGGAAAAATACACAAGGGGAAAACCAGTGAGAGAGGGGATTTTTATTATTTCAGAGCTCAAAGAGAATGTTATTTATAACAGTCATTATCTTCATAAATAAATTATAGTCTTATCTCAAAATCTGTGCCAAGATTCCTCCTCAAAATCTGAGCTAGAGACTCCTTGAATTCGTGCCATAATTTCCTATACAAATGCATAGGTCTATTCCTCGATTTTTGTGTCCTTTGGTTGTACGGTTTCCCTAAAAAATCCTTCCAGAACAACAACCCGAGTTTATATCCCTAAAAGTACAGTATGGTTTCATTAGAAAGCATGCCAACTCTCCATAAATTAATGCAACAACCTATCTTCGATTTTTGTGCCATAAATACAACAATATGGCCTCCACAAATCCATACAGTACGACCCAGAACTGTGTTTTTCCTTTCTCCTCGATTTTTGTGTTGTAGCTTTGTCTTGAAATATGTGCCACCTTCAAAAAATTATCCTCTCTGCTTCATCTCGACTTCTCTCTCTCTTACTCTTTCCAAATCACATGAAAAGTGAAATGGTGATGCACCTCCTTACCCTAATTGACTCATCAAGGGAAGGTGAAGGATTTCTTAATCCAATGGTGGAGATTGAATTAGATGAGTGACCAAGATTTAATCTCTATTCACTCGCCCACTTCACTTAAGTCATAAAGTCACTTTTAATTCATATCTCATGAATTAAATGACTAGGGTCCACATTAGTCATTTTCCAAGCCCCTAGGTGATGAGAAACACTTTCGTATGTGCTTTTTAATTATTTTTAACACCACTCACCTGATATAAAGATAGTTGAGTGCATCATAAACTTGCACCCACTACCTGAACTACAATGCTTCTGGTGTGGAGAAAATGTGTGTGCCCGAGCTCACCTCTAGAGGTATTACATCCTCCTCCATTCCAAGTTGTTATCATCTCGACAACCTCCAACACAACTTCAAGTGTGGTGGCTATGAGCCTCAATTGTCACTTCATATATCTCTTGCATGATCTCTTGCCCAAAGTTTGTTGACTTCTCGACCTGGAGAATGAATGTTATCCACCTTGTTATCCCCATTTTTTTGGATAACTAAGGATATCATGTCTTGAGGCCCTCAGGTTGCAGATATGGAGTGTCGAGAGACTACATGACCAAAAATGTCCACTTGCACAGATGGAGACCCTTCTCACCACCACAAAGGTTAGAATTTTTAGGATGGTATCCACCACACCAACTGGCTTTCGAGAGGAATTGGGTCTTTCTCCATGAGGTACAATTCATGTATTATGGAGAGTGTCATTTCAATATTTGAGGAATTTTGAGTACGTTGTATCTTAGACTGCTTTAGATTTCATGACATATTCTTGGACATTATGCATTTTACCCCGTTTCACCTTGGTGGTTGATGTTGTTCCCTAGTAAGTGGTCTCCCTCGAGAATGTTTTTGCTACTAGGAACTCACTTGAAGATCCATTGTATCATTCCCATCCATACTTACCACTTTCCATCACCTACAACCCCCCATTTCCTTGTCTCTTGGGATTTTAGGGTGTATTGAACCAAGAAGGGGTTGTCCCTCATTCCATGGGAAGAAGGGGTTGAAGGCCTAGAGGGATTATTGTTGGTTGAAAATATAAGAACCTATATATAGACCTTCCATATGCTTCGCTCAAGGATCCCACGAGAAAGAAATGAAACGCTTCTCTGTAAGAAAATGGGGACCTATAATAATAAATAATAGTGAATGCTTGAGGGGTTAGTTGGAGGATAGGAGGTCTCATCATGAGTCAGCCTATAATGATCATGGATATAACGATATGACATTACCATCATCTGGCCACCAAGCTAGGGTAGTGGCTCTCAGTTACACAACTAAGAGAAAGAGGGTCTCATCACGAGCCAACGTTCTCATTTCTGTGAGGTATTTGTGAGTGACATTGTCATTATCTGAACACCATGCCAGGAAAATTACCTTCAACATGTTCCTTAAAACATGAAAGAAACAAAGAATGGAAAGAGGATGGGATTGGAAAAAGTGCATTTGCAAACAAAGGTGCCACACACCCTCTAAAAAGGCACCCATGAATGAGACACTACAACCCCTTGTATGTCATGAACCGCATGCCTAATGAGTCTTGATCCATAACCACTTCATCTACTTCACATGTATTAGAGAGGGATCACTTGGGAAACAATCCTTAACCTAGGGAAATATCTACCAATAAGACACCTCGTCAACCCTCGCATACCCAAGCTTGGAAAGTTGCATAATGTCTTTGAGCACTTACTTGTTTGACCGGGTAATCTTTGATGCACATACTTAGGTGGCTTATTTATTGATTTTATTTACTCACCATGATATTTTGACTCAATATCCTTGGAGGGCATGCTTATTTGTCTTTGCAGGACCTAGCTGGTGGATAGTTTTGAAAGAACAAGCCTAGCTTGGGCTTCCATGGGGCTTGAATCCCACAGGTTTGTTGCCAAGGGCCCGCATGCCAAATGCTAGAGACATGCCTTTGGAGGCCTATAATACATCATTGATGACATGACCTATCCCTCTCATGCCAATTGTTTTTCCTAGGAGAGGAAAAACATCATATTTGGAGGCTTGACGTCACCTAGAGGGGATAGGGTTTCGTGGTGAAGACACGACTCATTGAAACATGGACATTTTGAGGAGAAGAAGACTTTGACCATGAGGAAGAGGACTTGGATGAGTGAAAAGTGGCCTTTGAAGGCCTAGACATGCATCTACTACTCCAATGAATTCTTCAAAGTGCCAAAACGTCCCCTAAAGGGGAGATGCCCTCTTGTTTTAGGGCTTCATTTGTGAAAAAAAGTAAATTTTAGATTGAATTGTTTAATATTATTTTGCAAAGGGGCAAGATTAGGGTTGTTGACCCATTTTCTTTTGGTTACCCTAAATTATGTCGACAAACTCTGTGATGGACATTTTGTATAAATAGAGATCATTAGATCTCATTTTGGAATCACAACTCTCCCATATTGGAGAAGTACTTGGCTGAACTTTTCGCTACCTTTGGAATATTTCATCTCTCTCTGGTTATTTGTCATGGTTTACCTTTCTATTTGTGTATTGAAGTAGTGTGGTACACTTGGAGGATTTTTTTTTTCCCTCAAAAAAAGCAGTTTCATTGTTATTCCATATTGAATCAAAGGAAACTTTCGATTACAAAAGAGGTATTAAATGTGCCTTATACATAGTACCAATATGCACTTTGGCCATAATGTTGTTGTATTACAAAACACACACTTTGAATATATCTAACAAACTTCCCTCACCTATTTTATAAGACTTACAGTTTCTGAAATAAGTAGTTCCATAAATTTACAGAAGGAGATGTTGTTTCAATTCAAAACATATATACAAGGATATCAATCTTCCATAGAAATGTTTTTAGAAAAGATAAAATTGTCCATTGTTGACCAGAGTATCCTTAAAAATTTCCTTGAATTGTAGCCATCCAGGCTGCATTTCCTGAGCTAGTTTTGAAAGTGAATCTTCTAGAGAGTTGTATTGTCTATGAACATGTAGAAACTTTAGCCAAATGAAATGTTGCTTGAGAGCCATAATCTTCATATTCCAAGGCCTTAGGATAAGAGCGATCAAGTGTGGCATCCCATCAAACTAGTATAACACAACATTCGAATCTCAAACCACCATTAAATATAGAATGTGACATCTCTTTGCAAATGAAATAAGTCCCCATAAACCAAGAAGTTCATCCTTAATATCGGAACCCACACTAGTAGCAAGTTTTTCTCTAAAGAAATGATGTGAACTTAACTTTAGAACAATACCCACACCACAAACCCCTCCTGCAACAACACCATCAAATAAACCAATAGGCCTATTATCAAAATAGATAGGGTTCATAATAAAATATAAACAATCATATTTGTTTTCACCTGATATCTCCTTGATAGCCAACACAGTTCTAGAGGTGTTCATCGCATCATTATATGGCAAGTCCTCAAACAAAATTTTGTTTATATAGTTCCATATACCCCAAAGCACATGGAAAGGTATTGTCATGTTTCTAGGAAAGGATATGAACCAACTTAGTAATTTTCCTTCTAGTGAAGGTTGATCCCAAGTTCTCTTTATCTTAATATGTTCACGAACTTCTTTCCATATTGCTTACGTAGTTGTACAATGGAAAAACAAGTGCATGGTTGTCTCCTCAGCTTTTAAGCAGAGGGTACACACCGAGGGCCCGATTCCTCCCCTATTCCTATAATTTTCCCCAATGAGGACACAGTCATATAAACAAAGCCAAATAAAGAGAATTATTTTGAATGGGATCTTAACTTTCCATAGAGATTTGTGCCACCATACACGTTCCTCCAACACATCCTATGTTATAAGAGAATCATATGAAAACTTGGAAGTCACTGATACTGTGGATTTGTTCTAAGACCATACTACATTGTCCTCATCACAGTTGAGTGTAACACCACTGCTTCTTAACATAGACATAAAACCATACCATTCCTTATCCATCCCACCCTCCAAACCAAGGTCCTCTACAGAGATCCAATCCTTTGTATTCGATGTATTTAAAGAAGATGTGAAAGTAATTTGTGCCAAAGAATATACATGTTTCCCTTTTAAATGTTGAACCAGTGCACCCGATAATTTGTACAAGGTACCACAACCAATAAAAGGGTCATGAATAATAAATACCTTGGTCTTGTTTCCTACTAACCATGCCAACCATCTCTTCAATAGGTGCAAAGATCCCATGAAATTGTTCCAGAAATTTGAAGCCATAGGAAAATTGCAATTTTCAATGCGCAACCAATAAACCACCTCAACACCTTTCAAATATTGTTTTGTGAGTACCTTGCTTCATAGATCAAGTCCAAACAACAGCTTCCAAAGAGAATTTGCAACAAGGTCCTATTCAAAACATTTCAAGTTCTGAATCCCCCATCCACCCATTGCCTTGGGCTTTGTAATCCTGTCCCAATTGGCTAAATGAAAACCAGTGGGTTTCTTAGCACCTTTCTAGAGGAACTTATTTTCTGTATGATCTTTGTAGGCACCTTAGCTAAACTGAGCCAGTAAATCGACATGTTTTGGAGAACTGAGTTGACTATAACCGACCTACCACCCACGAAAATCCATCTACAGGTCCAATGACCAACTTTCTTCTCCACCTTCTGAAGAAGCTAAAGCCAGTCATTGACCTATAGTCATTAGGTTTCAAATAAAACCAATGTATTCCATACCTTAATCCAACTTTATAGAAGGGATTTCAAAGGCTTCCTCAATCCTTTTGAGCAATGCATCATCTAAATTATGAGTAAGGAAACATGATTTCTAACATTTTATCTCCATACCCGAGGCCTGACAAAAACTGGTTAAAAGTTCTTTGAGTAAAATCCACTCTTTAGCAGTGCCAACACCAAGATTAACACGTCATACACAAATAACAGATGTGAGATGATGACTCATTTAACAACTTTTATACCCTTGAATTTCCCATTTGTACAATCCTTCTTCAGAAGCCTACTGAGGCCTTCCACCACCAATAAGAACAGTAAAGGAGAAAGAGGACAACCCCGGGACGATCTATCTCTTGCTTTGTGGAACATTCTTGGTCACTTAGGGTTTGATTTTGCATCTATTGTGGAATTGGTAAGGAAAATATGAGTTTATTGTCTTTTATTCTTGCTTTCTTCCAAAATTTTTCTTGGTTAAACCCTTGGAGGAGTATAAGGGCATACACCCACCCCAAGGTCCATTTACTTGCTTTGAGAAAGGTTATTTATCACAAGGTGACTTGGAGGACTACAAGTGAGTATAACCTCTAGGTTCACTTTGGTTTTGGTCTACAAACCCTAGGAAGTAAAATGTATTACACCCCTAGGTTCCTTGTGGATCAAACACATACAATCCAAGGCTGCATTCAAAGTCATATTATTTCTCAAGGTTTTGTCAAGAGAAGTAAAAGGGCTTGCACCCTCTTGGAATCTCCTAGTTGACTTATATATTCTTGGGAATTACAAGGTTTTACACCCCCAAGGGATTATCCTAGTCATCTTATTATTTGACCCCATAACCCAATAGTGAGGCACTAATCATTTCAGATTTGCATTGGAGATATAAAATTGTTTCTTTGGGAAACATGAAATTTTGTGATGTTGAAGTTGTTCCTAGTGGAATAAAATCTATGTTAGAAATTCTTTCTTGAGACACTAGGGCATTTAATTTCTCCAAGTATTTATTTTTGTTGTTACAAATTTAACCTACAGCCTTTAGGGGTGCAAAAAACCCTAACTGAACTCTTCAATAACTCCTAAATTAACCGTTGAAAATTGCCTAAAATATGCCCACATAATCTATTAAGTACATCACATCTTTTGGCATGTTTTGAGAAAGTTTTAGTGGTTAAATATATTATTGTAATAATACGTTTATTAAAGACATAAGGCTGATAAATATTACTGCAGTAAACTTTTGTGACAACCTTGCTTTTATGCTAAAGTCTTGTTCTTTCATTCTTGAGTTGAACTAGTCTTTACTAGCTTCTCTCTTGCTTATTCAACTAGACTTTTAGAACCTATTTTTAAGCCCTTATTATCTTTTATAAGCTGATATATATCACTAATTTCTCCTACAATTATGGACAACAATAGTAACTTTCTTTTCCACCTAACATACTATATACAATTGTGGATTTTCTTGTGTCACGGGTAGGTACAAACACTCTCAGTAGGTACTCAAGGACTTGGGAACCTTAAACCACCTAGATACGAGTCATCAAAGCCATTTTTATTTTCTATCATTGACCTTTAGGGGTATACTTCTCTTCTTTCCTTTCCATCTGTCTCAATCCCCCAAGGGTCACCGAGATCGCCTCCCTAGAGTGACCTAGTCACCCTTGAAGCGCGAGACCTATATTGATGTGACATTGGGTATAGTGTCCCTTAGTTGTCACTACATGGTGGTTGGGTCTATATTTTCCCAACCCATAACTTGTGCGATAACACACCCAAACTTGTTGTGTTGAACAATGCACTATATTGTCAACCACAACTGCCTGCGATGTTCCACATTATCCTGTCCAATGTTCCAACTTTGTCCTCAATGTTCTCCGTTGATGCTACCTAATATTATGATTTTCAAACTTCCTAACTGTTGAACCATATCAACTTGTCTGTCACGCCCTCACTTTGACCATTCTGCCATGTCTTCGCACATGTCAACCCTCAAGTTCTGCATTAGTCAGGTGATTAGTCCAACCATCGTGTGTAGCACTTAAGATGCACTTCCCCATGTCAAACTTATTATTTTCGTTTGTAACTCCATCTCCCTGTCCAACCTCAAGCTCAATGCAAATTTTTTCTCATTCACCCAAATATCCCAAGTCCTCATTCACAACCTAGTGTCACAACTACTACCAAGCTTCCCAAATCTTGCCCACACCCCATTGTATTGTTTTTCGTTCTCCAAAAACCAACAATTGTTGTCTTCATCATGTCAAATTAACATCGCAACCTTCCTACAACTCACTAAGTATTCATCCATTCAAACTTCCATTGTGGTACCTTTTCTCCAAGGCACCCAAGGCATTTCCCACTTCCTTGGAAGTGCATCCACTCCTAGTCTTCCCAATAGACCAAGTACTCTCGATAGACACCCCCAAGGCTCTGGGAAAAACATTTTTCTGACTTGTGTTGCATGCACAAGTACCTAAGGACCAAGCTAACTTCCTTCGCTAAGCATCCAAACTATTCAAGTCATTATGCAGTAAGATTGAAGTCATAGATCCCCATTGCTTTCCTAAAAAAAATCACAATGGTTGCTAAGTTTTGGTCTTCCCTTCCCACTTCTTCTGCATCCTCCAAGTCTGGTTGAGTGAGTGTCATCACACCCTCGTTCTTCTCAACACATAGATATTTTTCTATAAGTTATTCGTCCAACCGATCCACCTCAACCTCTTCACAAATATGTTGGTAGCATGGTGACTCGGGCTACATCTCTTGTGCGATGACCTTCACAAGTGTTGCAATGGTTAACTTTAACTCGTCCTTGCGATCTTGCATCTAGTCGCGCAAGCTCCGCAACTCGATGAACTTATCCATGGATTCCTTTGTCTATATCTCCAGTGTTGTCAACCCTCGTTCACTTCTCTCCCCTTGACTCATGACACTCAACTACACCATGGTCAAAACCATCTCTTGTTGTTGCACCACATCGCAATGTCTATCTTCACTCTCGCAAGCCACCTTAATCAATTTGATCACAACATTCTTGGGATTGTGTTCAAGATTTCTCTTTGTCATCATGGGCACACTTGGAATTTTGGCTTCATCCAATAACACCAAGTAACTATCATGTGACACAAGAATTTCCTTTCCATGCTTGAGAAAATATTTCCCCAAGATCATCAGAATGGAGCCACCGTCAAATCCCAACTCTCGACTCTCAAAGGTGTGAAATGAACTACCCATGCCACCGACTTCATTGTTGAGTTAACCACCTTGAATGCGGCCATACTACTCTCATTCTTAGAATGGAGCAATGTAGCAGTCCATTCACTCACGAAATGATGGGTTGTGCCTTCATTTGATTTCATTTCAGAAGACCAGTTTCTATGCTAGAATTCCCAAATGTTGATTGATTTTGTTGATTGATAGGACTTCAAATCTTGAAGCATGACTATGATCATTGATGTTTGATATTCCCCTTGTTAGGTGCAAGGTGATAATTTTGTTGAATTTGGTTGATAGGATCCAATCTTGAGCTTTGGATTCTTTTGTTCTTCAATGATTCATGGTTGAAGGAATCCAATCTTAAGCTTTGGGTTCTTTTTTTCTTCAATGATTCATGGTTGAATGGATTCAATCTTAATCTTTGGATTCTTTATGTGATGGTTTTCTTGGTTGACCACTAACCATCTTTTGTCGATACTTGAACAATGTGGTGGTTTTGGATGACCACTAACCAATTTGATTTGAATAATGTGGTGGTTTTGGATTACCACTAACCGTCTTCACTTGAACAATGTAGTGGTTTTTTATTTACCACTAACCATATTCACTCCCCCTCTGAAGGTGTAAGAGAGTATATTTTTTATCAATGTGCTCCCCCCCTTGAGCATGGAAAATACCATCTTTGATTTAATTCCAAAGAACATATAGAATTGGACCTAGATCATCACCAAAATCATCTGGAATAATTGTTTGAAATATTTTTAATGTTGTAATTTCTCTGTGCACATGTGGCTTTACCTCTGTCTTGACTAAACGATAACATTGATGCAACCTATTTACTTGTTGATTCCATTTACATGAATGTATCCATCCATAATGAATTGTTTTCTTAACCTTCTTCTTGTTTCAACACTTTTCTGAGAGATGATTTGTCTTCCCACTGCAAGTGAAGATGGATATTAAAACACTATGACTCCAAGTGACCAACTCTATGACAATATTGATACTTATTATAAAGATTCTTCACTTCTTCAAGAAATCCTACACTCACAAACTGAACTGGTTTGGAGTAGTCTAGGATATGAAAATTGTTGCTTTCGTCATATCCTAAGCCGTGCCGATATTTTTTGAATGAAAATTCTTCCCAAGGTTTGAAAACCATCTTGAAAAGATCATTTTGTTGTTCTTTTTCTACTTCACAATTTTTGTTGGTGTTGTTGTCATTATGTGCTTCTTCTTGGGACTCATTAATTATTTTCTCCATCAATTGAATGGAAGATTCCATATATTTTGTGTCTTGTGCATCAATTGTCAATTCTTTGGTATCACAATTAGCATCAACCATCTATATTATGTCTTGTGCATCACAAGTTGCATCAACTTTTTGCATGAACTCATATATATCACATGTTGCATCAACCTTTTGGATAAACTTCTCTGTATCACATATTGCATCTATCTTTTCTATTATATCCTTTGTGTCACAACTTGCATCATCTTTTTTATTTGTTGCATATGTTGCATCAATCATGTCATCAATTTGATTCTTCTTTTCTCTTAGCTTTATTTGAAGTGCATCAATCAATTGATTCTTCATTTTTGTTTCATCTAGATGATCTTTTTCCAACTTTATTGCATCAACCATGTGATCAATTTTGTTTTACTTTTGAATTAATTTCTACTCAAGTGTTTCAATCAATTTATCTTTCATATCAATTTGATCATGTAATTCATGGTTGTATTCTTGCAGTTTCTTGATTTCCTGAGAGGCATTTTGAAATGTTTTCCTCCTTTTCCCATTTCTTATTATTCTCTTGCTCACTGTCCATGCTCACATGAATTCGTTGTCACTTAGGATGTCAACTACTACTGATCATGCACCCTAAAGTGTGATTACAATGAGTTTACTTTGATCGACTCACTTGACCTCCTTATTCAAATTTCAGGTAGGTAGTGATGATATTTTTCACAATTAACTTTTGAATTTACTTGAAAGGGTTTGGTACTTTACCCATTTTACAATTTACTGCTCATATTCAATGGTTTATCCTTTATTGCTGACAATTAAACTCAGGAATCAAAGAAATTGTATGCTTGATGGATTTACAATTTGCAACTTAGTGTCAAATATTCGAAAGGAAACATAACCTTTTACCAAATCACAAATATGGTAAGTTTGAGAATACTTCAATATACTTAATTGTGGAAATCATCGTTGAACTTCATGGGTGCATGAGCATTGTGTGTTTGATTTGCATGCTTAATTAAATATGTGTCACACTAGACAACATAAGCATCAAATGAAATAACCACTATCCACAAGCACAATTTGTCCTTAGACCCCCTTATTCCAATTTCAAGACAGGTCTAAGAACATTTTAACACCAATTTTATTTTCTTTATTAACCTTGATACAACTATCTCTTTGAATCTAAGAGTGCAACAAACAATTATCTTTTATTGAGAAAAAACATCAAGCGTCTTTTGTCCTATGTTTACAAACTTAATACATTAACCATTCCATAAACAATGTTTATGGGTCTCCAAAAGTAATGTATGCCACCATTAATTTTTCTTTGAGACTTTTCCACAAAGTATCAAAAATACTAGTACTCAAAATCCACAACAACAAAAAAAGAAAAAAAATAATACTTAAGCGATTGGCATATGCTTGCTTGGTTATTGATGTTATTGATCCCTCTGTGAAGGAGGAATTGATAAAAATTGTGCAGCAAGGATATTACAACATATCAATAGATATTTGAAGGGACATATGTGGAGAAATTGGACAAAGAAGAGTGTCATTATGCTTGGATTAAACATCAACTACTAGCAAATGAAGAAAGTTGGCATATCTTCCCTTCTTCTTAGTGGGTTCCTTATTTTATTTGTATTCAATTTTGTAGAGTGACAATGACACAACTAATTGATATTCTTGATGGTCTGAAGGAGAAGAATGACGTTGGATCACTATTGCAAGAATTACAAAGAACCCTTCAATTTAAGGAATAGTTAGCCGAGAGATTTGGAGTGGGAACTAGCTATCACTTATGAATACGAGCCTCCTTTTTCTATTTATGGGTGCAATATGATATGCTCATAACCAAACACTCAACTTTTTAACCCTTCAAGTTATTTTCACTAGCAAATGGATATCTAGGCAACGTGGAGAGAATTAACATAGACCTAAAGATAAACCTGCTTTAAAAGACATTGGCGTTGTTGATGATATAGATATTTGGTGCAAATGCAAGTTGTCGTGGATCAAACATTTGGGAAATTGCTTGAAGAAAATCACTACAATATGATTCTTGAATGGAGGGTGTGTTGGTCGTCAGACTATGTTGTTAACAAACCATCAATGCAAAACTATGTAGATTTGTAGGGTCAAAGTCATGATTTCGCTCTGTACGAGCCACACCCACCTCATCCAAAATGAATATTCCACAGGAAAAAATAATCTAAAAGGAATGGAGATGTTCTAGTAATCTTCCTCTTCAATCAAAGGGCCATGATTTGCATGCTATACAAGTCATTGGGTAGAAATTTCCACATGGAGATTGGAGATCGAAAACATCATGATTTGAAGTAGAGGAAAATCTACAACAAAAGAATTTTAAAATGAACCTACAAAGCCATGGAGTAGCAGATCCAATGATAAACAAGGGTCCAAAATGATA
This sequence comes from Picea engelmannii, assembly GCA_009831015.1. Classification (NCBI taxonomy): domain Eukaryota; kingdom Viridiplantae; phylum Streptophyta; class Pinopsida; order Pinales; family Pinaceae; genus Picea; species Picea engelmannii. Next base: position 114,760 of record ML781386.1, on the reverse strand, counting down.
GCAATTCTTTCATTTAAAAACTGCAAGTTATTTACAATTTCAACCAACACATCTGAGCATCGACAATTTTGACTGGCAAGTTATTCCACATAGTTTTACTCCTCGTTGAACCACAAATTTGATCTGAGCACCATAATTTAATCTATAATAGATAGATTGAAAATCGATTATATATGTGCCAAATATATTATAAATTTCTCATAGTACAAATAAGAACCACAATGAACATGTTGTTACCATCATACCCTCAAATTAACGTAGGTTTGCAGTTTGTTGATGTAGGCATTATTGAGGAAAAGGTACGAAGAACCTTACTCAAGCATTTTCAAATCTTGCTAGGATAAGGAAAGATAGTTGGGAATGTTACCCGTGGTTTATAGCGTTTAATTCAAAACAATATCTTAATCCTTAGGTAATATGTACTAGGGACTAAGGCTGAATTTATATGTTGTATGTAACTATACAAGAAAAAAAAAAAAGAAAAAAAAAAAAGAGATATACATAACTGTATAGGTAAAGAGACGAGAATAAAAGTAAAGTATGAACAATATCATAAGATACACATGTGACACTGAAATCAGAATATTGATTTTTTTTGTATTAATTTCATTCTGAGATACAAAGCATAATTCTCTTTACAAACCCCTCGGAGGGTGGGACCAAAGTCATATTTAGAATCCTTTGATGGACACCATAAAAAAAGAATCCGACAACCAAAGAAACTGAAACTAAAGACCTGTATCAACTTTCCATAAAAGTGTTGTCACTTGACTCTGCAAAATATCCTTTATTAGTTATGAAATATAATCCATAAACAAACAAGAACACACAGACTTCCAAAGAAGATCATAAAATTTAGAAAGAAGCTATTGAAAGGTATGATTCAGTTTTGAAATATTGTTGCCTTCAATAAGACCATGTTTTCATCAAGATGATTTATCTTTCTAGTAAACTCAGAATGAATGAAGAAAAAGAAAATCTCACAAGTATAGAGCAAACCTTATATCATAAGTTATCCTTTTGTTCTCTCCTTGGTCTCTTCTTTTGATTGAGATTTTATTCTTCTTCAAAACAAGTTATGGTAGTTCAACTACCTTTCTTTTGTTAATCTTTAGTTGGCTTAACCACTATTTTGAGACAAATATATAACAATAAAATAAATATGGGTCTATTAAATAATAACTAAATAGTTGGGACCCCTAATCTCTTGTTAAAATTTAACAAAACTTAACTCCTCCTTGTTACTCCCTTTTTATTAACTTCAATAATAAACATAATGTGAAACATAATAACCCAAGATATGCTCCAACATTTGCCTTGTGACTCCCATTCACATAAATAGTCAAACATTTTTATATTAACAAAAATAAAATATGTTTGCTTGACCAAAAATAGGATAATATCCACACTGTCCAAAACATTATGTCTAAATATATGCTTGTTGTCCAAAAAAAATAGTTTGTTTCCATGCTAATAACAACATCAAAATCCATACTTGCTATGAGAGGCAGTTTTCCTCTTTCCATTACTTCCCTCTTTTGATATTTTTGTTGTAGCCTTAGGCTGATTGGAACCTTGAGGATGGATCTCACTGATGACATGGGAGAAATTGTCTTTGATATGAAGATCAGAGGATAAAATTCAAAGGAATTTTCGGAAGAGTTAGGGGAATTGACCACTTTTTTCCCTTTATCAATCTCTGGTTTGGGCATGGAAGTATTGAGCTTTTTTCTCACATGTGAGGACTGGAAATGAGAAACAATGTGATTAGCTTGGGCATTTGGATTGAGTGGAAGTGGAGGAGGAGATAATGGAAACGATATTGTAGGACAATCAATATGGTGTGGAGCAGGTTGATGGATGATCTCTTTCCAAATATCATTGGCAGGTGCTTCTGGATGCATAGAAACATGGGGGGGAACACGGATACCAGAGAAGTTTTGATGTGGTTGGAAAGGAGTCCTCTTAGTTCAGGGTTGGATAATCCCATGGCCAACTAGGTTGAATAACCTAGCTTGAAAAAAATGATTTAGTTCATGTGGATCAACATCAAAATGTATCGAGAATCGTGGCCTGCTACGATCTCTCTGCCAATTGTTTCCTCTACCTCTGTTTGCAATTCTTCCATTGTTGCCCCTACTAAAAAAACTCATCTTGAAGCAATATTTCAATCAGAATACAAAATTTTTTAACAATCCATTCACTAATATCTACCTAAATAAAATCGAATTGGCTCTATTATTCACAACAAAAGCATATGCAATACATCCATTGATACAATCCACCAAACACTGAATTTACTAATTAATTGCAAATGAACTGGGAATTATAGGGTTATTGGGAATATGGGGGGCTTTGGAATGAATGAAAAATGATATCATGATGGGAAATAACAAATGAATACTATTCAAGCAAAATGGAGAGCCTTTCCTTTATAAAACATTTCCTTCATATTGAAACTTTTACTCAAATCATTATCCAAATCCTTAGAATGAATTTATAGTAACAGAACAGGGAAGTGAATTAAATGTTATTGGGAAAACGATGGGCATATAATGAGTGAAAAAGTGATATAATGGATAGGAGTAAGATGGTTAGTGTTCCATTAAATAAAATATCATTCATTAATTCTATATTTCATAATAATATTGTTTGTTGGAACTATTTTACCTTTATTTTCCAAGTTGATTCGAAAATCAAGAATCCCCTTAACCAGAAATCAATTGAGCCACAACCATAACACTTCATCATACAACATCCATTAACTACAACCTTCAAATAATTTAATATTAAATTCAATAAATATTCCATAACTGTCAACCTTTCTTTCTTCCCAAAACCATAGATATTCTTTTAAAATGGTAAAGCGATATGCAGGAGACAAATAACCCAACATTTTGGATTGACAATAATCATCACTAAAATATATTAAATTGGCATGAAAGACTGAAAGGAATCACAAGGACCCTTCAACGGTGTATCCGAATTTTTGCTATAACCTGGAACCATTGGAAGTGAAACCACAGTGGCTTGGAAACCCCAATGTGGGTTTAATAATCAACAAATAATATCAACTTCAGAAGTCGACCAAACTCTTGGTGGATAAATAACACAGCGAGCCCACATTTTTATTTTTCGAATCAAAGTTATGATTATAAGAAACACGACTTCAATCTATTTACATGTTCAAATTCAATGGGAAACGAGGCCTGAACCAAAACGAAGTAAGTGTGAGTACAATGCACCCATAAACACAATGATAATAATTCCTTCAAAATGCTTCTTGGAAAATTTCCAAGGTGACAACATTTACCACATACAAATTTTCCAAGGTCTGGGTCTGGCTAAGGTAATATAAGAACCCTTCATTGCCCTTTTCTTTTATAGAAAAGGATAACACTTTAGAAATTATTCAAAGAATCCGAGCAAACCTGAATTTAATTGTTGTAAAGCCTTTTCCAACAATTCAATTTCCAACGTTTGTTCCAAACATAACTAATCCAACATAGTAGAGCACCGAACAATAATCTGGGTTCAGATCAATTTTATGCCAACAAGGAAGAAAATACACCGCATTTTGCACAACTAGAATGCAAACAAAACCATATTTTTATATCAACAGTATAAATACAACGTTTTCTCTGGGCACAACATAATTCATACCCTAACCCAAACACAAAGTCGAGCTATAATTCTGGTTGAGTTTCTCTAATACCCAGAAGGAAAAATAAGGAAAACCCCAAATCAAACTACTATAAACTTTGGAAAAACAAATACATTTCGCATAAAAAGTCCTAGAGCCAACAAATGATTTTAACTCGAGCATAGTTTCTATTTAATGAATGAAGAGATAGAAGTTTCATACTTGTAAGAGTAAAGCTAATGAAATCGCAAGATGCAACTCTTTCAAGGCCGAAAATAATGGTAGAGTTTCTTTTTACCAGAGCGCCCACATCAAATACCAACACATAGTGAAGGTGGTGTCCCCGAGATAGGGTAAGAACGGTGTGCAATAAATGCACGCCACTTCCCATCTCCCAATATTAAATGTCATTAACCATTGCATAATGAAGCACATTAGCTTCCATCAACCATTACATAATATATCCAATGTTTTGGTAAAGTGACTATATGAACCTCCAATATAAAAAAGGTTAGGTCAAAACCACCACAAGGATCCACAACATCTACAATCTTCCAAATCATTTCCATACCATATGATGATCCAAAACATAAATTTATGTATAATTCACACTTAGTATTATAGTCTGGATGTAGCAATGGAAAGAATGTCTAATGACATAAACATTTCTTTTCAAATCAAATCATAAACCAATCCTCCATAAATTGCAATTAGAACCAGAGTTTTTCATTTGTTCCCAATTGTGTAATTATTCTTGTAATGCAATAATAAGTGAAGCTTTGACATCTTAACATGAGGAGTCATTTCCTTTTATTATTGTTCTACATGTGTCCCACCTATTTAGTATTAATAATATGTATGTATAAATTCATTGCAACTTATTTGTAGGCAGGGATCTCGGGTTGCGCTTTTTAGGCGTCAACATGCATATTAGTCTCATTTTCTTCATGTGCATTTTGGCACCATCATCTCGGCCTTCCAACCTTTCATGAAGCTATCGAACCTCCCATGGAAAAATACCATGGAGAATTTATCAGGCCCTTAAAACCATAAGATCTCTAATACCATGTTAAGAATTGAGCACAAGCAAGACGAGACAAGAAATGGTGGAAAAAGCCTTAATCCATTCTATATTGCACTATGTATTGATCTCATCTTGTGAATTTATAGTACATAGATACAACCCCTTCTAGATCTAGATCCATATCTCACCGACAACTCATAAATGGATCATGACAACACCTCATCAATAGATAGGTTTGCAACTCATATCAATGTGGTCTCGGACTTTGTGATTTTCTAGGGACTTATAATCTAACATCCCCAAACTCATTCCATTGGCTCCTTCAACTTCCACTACAAACCAACACTTAGTCGAATTTTACATCTCTCAAAACTTCGGTTTTGTCTCTTTCCTTGTGCTTGATCTTCGTTCTTGGATGATCCTTTGGTGACCCTCCCCAAGCTCTCTATATATGCATCGAGAATCTAACATGGACTGTCACATTTATTTCCATGTGAGAGAGCCGAACCACTCCACTCCATGTGATGTTCCCACACAAAGTGCCTAGCCGACTTCCCAACTGTGTGTGCCCTCATGACTCGTCTAGCTTATTCATTGAGCATCCACATACTTGTTTATCCAACTCGCCAAGTTTATCAACTGAATGTGCACATCTTTGTCCAATGAACCCATGTTGGGGGGAATTCCCACTTTAATTGTCCTATCCTACTCGTCCAAGTGTGTGTGCCCATACTCCATCTTGGTTGACTCTTTGGAAGTGTGCCCAAGTTGGGTGTGCGTTGCCTACAACTCTAGCCAACTCTTCGTGCAACACTTCAACTTGCACGATTGGTTTCTTATGTCACAAGGCATGTTGCGCCTCACACTTAGTGTTTTCTCCAATTCCTCTTGGCGCGTTGCATGCCCAAGATGTCCCACTCACCTTATATAAATATAGTTGAGTGTGTCACACACTTGGATCAACTTCTCGAACTCTAGTTCTAGCTTGGAGAAAATGTGCGCACTTGAGCTCACTACTAGAGGTCTTATAGCTTCCCTACCACCGAGAGAGATTGAATACAATAATGGGAGGGTTTATGGATGCCTAACTTAAATATAGGTTGGCCTAGGCCATGATACAAAATTGAGTGGGTTTATGGATAGCTAGCTCAAAATAGGGTTAACCCTATTCACAACACCCCCTCTTAATTTGAACAGGAGGCCTTAAAAAAAGGCATTACAACACACCTTCCCCCCTTAATGTGAACATGAGAACTTGAAGAGAAGGAATTACAACACAACTCCCCCCCTTGACGTGAACATGAGACTTTGAAGAGAAGGCATTACAACACAACTGCCCCCCCTAATGTAAATATGAGACCTTGAAGAGAAGGCATTACAACACAACTTTCCACCTTAATGTGAACACATTAGACCTTGAAGAGAAAGAATTACAACACAACTTCCCCCACTAATGTAAACATGAGACCTTGAAGAGAAGGCATTACAACACAACTTCCCACCTTAATGTGAACACATTAGACCTTGAAGAGAAATAATTACAACACAACTTCCCCCCTTAATGTTGAACATGAGTCATATAGTGAACATATGAACACCATATCTCCCACACAACATAGTTCCATGACCTCATGAGGGTGGTATTTGGAAAAGGTATAGAAGAAGGATCCATTGAATAATGTTGATTGACTAAAGGTACAAAGAATGGCACAAGTTATTCCTCGAAATAAAGAGTTCAAATATAGTACATCCAAAAAATACCAGCATCATAGTGTGGAGAGAAGAGATCCACTATATGCAGATAGTCATCCATAGAAGCATCTATAAAATATAGTGGCACAAAGTATACAAACTTGTGAGTGGAAACTATATCAAATAAGGTGAGAAATCACTTAGCTTCCCATCACAAACAAAGTGGTCATAGGCCTGGAAATGTCACTATCAACCTGGAAACTCCATTAGTTGAGAAGTATGTCTTGTATCACCAACCAAAGCATCAACCATAAAACCACCAACTCCTAGAACATAAATAACATCTTCGAATGTGGTAGAGGCATTATGGGATTCATAAAAAACAACACTTGTGTTGTCAATTACCATATGAGTAGAAGGATCATATAGACAATATCTTGGAAGATGGGTCCATGTACTTGATCCAAAAATGATGAAATGTGAAACTGATGAAGTCATACCTTGAATATTATAGAAATGGATTTACCGAGTACATCCACAAGACCTTGCCTTGAAGAAGGCAAATTATGTGCTCTAACTAAATATCATCAAAAACCCCATCTGACTAGGGAAATATGCAATGTGAGTCCATAGGTCCTACTAACACTCAAAACTGTCTAGTTCCAAATATCACTTCTGGAAGAGTTAACACTTGAAACTAGAATATTTGAGAGGTCATTGGAGAATGTTCACAATCACCTCGTACTTTCTCCATGCACTTCAAGTTAGTTATTTCTAACCACAGAGGGGGATCCCTATGCAACGTGTAAGAAAAGTGTGAACCTTAAAGATAAAAAAACATTGGAAAACAACAATAAACACTCATAGTAATTTGAAAGATCAAACTTGCAATCCACAACATAAAAACACACTACACAACAAGCAAAATTGAAAACATAAACATGATTCTATGCCTTTGAAAACATCCAAATACATTGTTAGGCCATGAAAATATACCCTTAAAAGTGTATATATGCATGTAAAAATATAAAAAAACATCAAGCGTAAATATCAAATTTAAGAATAATGAATTTAGTGCCTTGAATCCTCTAGGTTATGGAGTTTAGAAAATTGATTAAGAGGGAGAAAATTATGATGTTAACCAATGAAATAGATTAAAGTAATGCAAGAGACATAACAAATCATTCAGATATAGTCGCCAAATAGGTGTTACCTTTATTTCCAAAGTTGTAAGTACAAAGTTTAGGGGAATAATACCATCAACTACAAGAGCTCTAGGGGGAATCCAACCAATTTCAAAGTGTTGGTATGTGTTATATTCTTTGCACGATTATCCTCATGTGTTGTATATTGTATCGGGCATGCTGGGAGGGGGGTAGGAAAGCCCCATGTTTTTGGGTGGTTTTTTGGCCCATTGTAATATAATTCCGGTTAAGAAATCTAATTGAGATCGACAAATTAAGGATTTGGATGCCACAAAATCATATATATTGTATTGTAAATGATGAAGTTAATACAATGAGAGCTAGATGTGTGGCTCTAAACATTTGTTGGTTTTCCTGGTTAAGAGCTTCCAAAGTAAATTTTTGAGTACTATGTGTGAATGTTATTGTTTTCATTCCGATTTATAAAGAATATGTGTGTGCATTGATATATTGTAAAGGTTTAAAACCTACACAAATCACCTTCTCACACATGGATTTAGAGATGAATTCACGAAAACCAAGTGCAAGTTATCTCTACCTCTCACTAAACACTATTCACTCTCACACTCACTCCAATTGAAAAGAGGGTTGCGAAGAGAAAAATAATCAAGAAAAATCAATACTCCATAATAAATTATAATCCCTCTTCACCCTACCCCTTTTTACTTATAGAATAGGTCTAGTATTGTACAAAAATATCCCCAACTATTAATAGAAGTCAAGGAAGCAACATTCCAAAGACAAATCCCTTCAAAGAAGGTGTATAAGTTCATAAGAGAGAAGAACTATAAAATAAAACAAGTCTAACTCAATTAGACTCTCCTCCAAGCCATGCATTCCATCCTATGTTGAAAACATGTTGAGTAAACTAGGCAAGTCTTTCAGAAACCCTCTCCAAGTCCATGTTCTCTCTTCCTTACTGAAAATAGTACACATGAAAGGGAAATTCAACAAGAAAATCTCATCTCTAGGACACAAATACCCCCTTGTGTTTCAGTTGCAAATAAAAAAGGCATATGTAAATAAGGAAAGTTGATAAGAATAGGCCTCCTTAGCTCATGCGCTCCACTCCTTGACAAAAATAGTAAATATTGCTCAAAAGTCAACAATGTCAACCACGAAGGTAGGTACTTCTTTCTCTAGCCAAAAATAGCAAGGCAAACCCTAAAAAAACATCTAGTGAAAATAGTAGTGAAATGAAACAAATCTTACTCCAACCATAAACCTCCAAAAACAACAGGTGTGAAAACATAAAATACAAGTGCTCATAATGACCTAAATTTTTTCACTAATACTCTATGCCATACCAAGAACTCAAAAATATAACCACCCTACCTAAAATATCGTCCACTTGCTAAAAATATACTAGCCAAAAATAGACCCAAAAATTATGATCTTAGATTCCACTGAAATTTGAACCGTGGATTGATCTCCATGTTGGTTCCCTAGAAATATAATTTTCTTTCTATTCTAACTACCTTATAAAAATATAAATTCCTAAAAATAGAATTTCACCGAAAATAACAAGTCTAATTTGCCCCAAATTTGAAGCATAAGTTATCTCCTTATATCCCCAATGCATATCCACATGTACCATCATCTGTCGTTGGAAAGACAAAGTGTCTAAAAAGAGAAACTACTAAAAATAATTGAATCAATAATTTGAAAGTGGCCATCTCATTGTCTTGCATCCCCCATTCATGCTCCTCATCCTACATGTAGATCTAATGCATGAAGAAAAATACAAAAAATAGAATGTTGGAAGCCTGAATTGAAAAATCTACAAATAATAGTACATGATGTGCTACCCCATGAAATATTGATTTCTGAATACTCCCCAAAACTCATACAACGCAACTCTAGAATAAGGCAAGGCTAGAACAAAGCTCTGCAACAAGGTACCCAATGGCTAATGTATTAACGAGTTGTTGATGCCAAACAATGGATTGACCAACCAATCCATCCAATAAAATGTCCTTGAACATAGGCAAGAAAGTAACACTTCAATTTATGAAGCCAAATCTAGTGTCAAACATTAGCTCCATCTAGGGGACTGTATCCCCCTATGTGATGTTGAGAATCCCAAAACTCTAAATGAAGAAGACTTGTAAAATGGGACCATAAGAAATCCTGAAATAAAATCCTAATAACCTAAAACCACCTCCCAAAATTAATTTTGACAAACATGAAACAAACACTTGGAAACAAACATCAAAGATCATAAATAAAAAATAGAATTTGCAACTTGTTAGTCCTCATTTTGTGTGAGGCTTATAATAGTAAATGTTTTCACTATCCTTGTGATTTTCATCACAAAAATATTTGGATGGTTGGGTTGTTAACTTTGTTTCTTGGATTATGACATGGATGGAGATGTGCTAGAGGTTTTGATTGTGTTTTTATTTGGTATACTTGCTCATGTAGAGAGATAACACAACACTTGATCATATGATGTTCTAGTATTTGTTGATTTTTATGATTCTCAAATTTGATGGTTATTGCCTTATGATTAATAACAAGATTCAATTTCATACAATAGTTATCATAGAATAACTATACACTAAAAATCTCAACTATAAAAATGCAGCGGAAATAACAAGATCTAGGAATATTAACCATGCATAGTAGACACAACAACACAAGAGTTTATACTGGGAAACCCAACCTTGGGAGAAAACTCAACAACCTTTCTTATAGAAGAATTAAGTCCAAGATATTACCAGTACATCACCATCACCAGATCAGAATACCATACAAAGAAAGTCCTTCCCAAGGCTAGCACCTCAATAAGATAGCCAAGAACAATCAAGCAAGATATTTTCCAAGTGTGTCACACTCTCGAAGATATCCAGAACCAAGATATAGTGAAATAGAAAAACTGCAACTGCAATTTCCTTGTGCACACTACAAAAAGGAGAAATATTTTACTGTCCAAATGAAATGACCCGGTCCTGTATTTATACTAATCTAGGCTCTTGTCTGGGGCTGACTTCTTATTCTAGGTCTTCAAATTTACTTTATTATTTCTTTATTTTACTACTGGGGTCGAATTCTCTTCCTGGGTCTTCAATTTCTCCCTGGGGCTTCCGTAATGGTGTAGATGGGTCTTCTTGTACTTTCTTGTGGAGAATGACTACCTGAAGTTGCAAATCTTCAACACTCCCTCTCAACGAGGAAGGAATTCTCCATACTTCGATTTCTTCTATCATAGAAAGGTTGTCTTTGTGAGCCATGTTGATGATCAATCTCCATACAACTGTTTCTAGCACCTCGGGTCTCAATGAAGAACACATATGGACCATTCACTTTCACAAGTACACCCTTGTAAGTGAATGTCACCACAGGTGAACCCCTGTGAGTGAATTTGTCATTCTCTGCTGGTTAAACCACCAATCCCGAGAGACTGAAGTTTGATGATATCTGACACATGGAAGCACCTCAATTCAAGGACTATACCATGTTCATCCATTCGTAATCCTGAAATGAATGCCTTTCTAATCATCATCACTCCCTTCTCAAATAAGGAAGACATTCTTCATCATGCATCATACTTGGCCACTCATCACAGTAAATCTTTGTCAATGATCTCATCATTCTCCCAAGGTCACACTGACCTATCTGGGTCACACAGAGCTATCCTAGGTCACACAGACCTGTCTGGGTCACACAAACCCATCCTAGGAGAATGGCTATGGGGTCACACAGACCCATCCTGGGAGAATGGATCTAGGGTCACATAGACCCATCTGGTGCTACTAGAATGTTAGCAATCTATTGGTTTGTGTGTTGGAATTTTATTGCTCCATTTGCACCATGTCTCGGATGAAGTTCTGCGAGAAGCCTCCAAAACTACATTGTTTCACGACTCGCGTCACTAGTTGCGATATACTATTCCTATGTTGTATTGAGTGCTACATAAGTTTGCTTCCCGCTAAGACAAGAACCATGGCTAATATGATGATACACCCACTGGTGATCTTTCTTTCTACCGCACTTCTTACCTAGTCAGAATCTGTATATCTCTGCAACCTCACCCCATCATCTGAGACATATCATGTCCAACTGTATTGCACAAGTACATGCTTTGCTGCAACCCAATGGTAGTGTATCTTTTCTACCATAAACTGGATCAAAGTGCAAAGAAAGTATCCAGCCTGGTGTTAACCAGGTACATCAATGATCCAATCCATTGCTTGTACATCATGGGATTCACCAAATCTGAATCTGAAGTAGAATCACTGAACTTCTTCATTTTTGTCTCCATAGGTGTAACCGTGGACTTGCAGTCCACCATATTGAATCTCATCAGTATCCCCTCACTGAGGAAGATCTCATATGATCTTTGTCACACCTCTAAACCAAATAGTACATCTGGTCAACATCCTCAACCTCAAACTCTGAGGCCAACTCCATATGTCACTGAAGTAGGCTCTGTTGTCCAGTCTGCCTCTTTGACTGCTCCCTTTGTGACTAAGACAAAGTCCACACACAATCCTTCTGATTGGCTCGATCCTATGTCACTATAGAAAGCTTTACTAAAGTAAGTGTATCCTCCTAGGATATCTCACATCTGCTATAAGCCTCCTCAAATCATGACACATGTCTGTCAATCCTGGAGGATGTCTCTCTCCCGCCTAAATCTGGTGGGGGGACTCTTTCTGAATGAATGAATATTCCTTTAAGTCAAATGACTCTCTCTGAGATCAATCTCACTCCGAGTCTGCTTCATTCTTGGTTAAAACCATGCTCATCAGGTATCCATTGATCCTGGAGTACCATGCTCCCTATGAAACATGACTCCCTCTGAGTCTATACATCTCTAGAGCCATTTGTTCCCTATACATCTACTAATCTTCTCTGAAGTTTGATCTCGAATGAATTGTCCTAGGAGGTGTCTCCTCCTTACTGGATCCTAAGGGATAAATCCCTCTGAACCCTGGCTCCCTCTAAGTTGGTACTTGGTGAGGCCATCTGCCTCATCACTGGTGGAGCCACATGCTCCTCCTCATAACTGGAAGGTTTGGAATCAATGATGTGACTCCATCATTAGTACCTCACCATCATCATATCAAAATACCATACAGATAAATTCCTTCCCAAGGCTAGCGCCTCAATAAGATAGCCAAGAACAACCAAGCTAGAGCTTCTCCAAGTGTGGTGCACTCTCCAAGATAACCAGAACCAAGATATAGTGAAATAGCACAACTGCAGTTGCAACTGCATTGTGCACATTGCAGAAAGGAGAATTGTTTTTCTTTCCAAATGAAATGACCCAGTCCTGTATTTATACTAATATGGGCGTCGACTTCTTATTCCGGGTCTTCAAATTTACTTTATTGTTTTTGTCTTTTACTGGTGGGGCCAACTTCTCTTCCTGGTTCTTCAATTTCTTCCCGGGGCTTCTGTAATGGTGTAGATGGGTTTTCTTGTACTTTCTTGTTGAGAATGATTGGTCGAACTTGAAAATATTCAACAGTATTTACTCCTTTCTAGATGATTGGACATGACGATATATGGATCCCTTTGTGTAGCACACTAGAATTTTGGGGCTAGGTGGACCTTGCATGGGATTCATCATGACATTTGGCATTTTCACAATCTCGAGGCATCTGCACAACACCCTAGGAACTTGAGGGCTATTCTTCATGCACTTCACCCATTCATACCATGCGACATCATTGTTCATGGAGCATTCAACCACATCACCACATTTGGAGGCACTTGCACATTCGTCATCATTTCATGCATATTTTGATGAGGTTGTCCTTCTCCTTGATGAGTTGGTTGGTTTCTTGGTGACTAGGCACATGGTTCATGGCACATTTGACTTACTCTTTACATCTCCTCATGCTTTATTGGTCCACACATGCCATCTTGGGGATTATTTTGCACACATGTTGAGGCATATTGATGGATTAAAAGGGGGTCGCCCCTTCTTGCTTGGAGATTATTGAGCATTATTGACATTCCATATGTTGAGGCCATGAACAATGGATCCACTTGCTTCATTTGAGGATGACGTCCCACATTGGATAAGATATAGGAGGTTCCAAACCCTAGATCTAGGGTTCAATACATAGTTTGAGGGTGACCTAGATTCAAGAGAAGTTATTTTTGGAAAAAGTGCCCAAATTTTTTCCACATTAATGCCATTGGCTGCAAAATGGCCACGAGCTTTCCAAATTATAGTCATAATAGAATCTCGGGGAAAAAATGGCATAATTATGGTGCTTTAAAAGTCTTCTATGAGAAAAGTTTTGCCACAATTTTGACTATTAATTGGAGGAATTCTCCACATCTTTTTCTTGAGAATTTTGCTTATTTGGGGAGTTCATCATTGATGTATGTCCATAGTGAAGAGCACTCTAGCTCTTGAGGCCACATGGCCCATGTTTTATGCATTTAATTGAGGTTGTCCACTATTTGGAGCATATATTCATTGCTTGTTGGTACATTTCACCTTGGAGAGCTACACATCCACCTTGGAGGAGATCTAGGAGGTTTTCATTGCCTACTTTAGGGCATTGGTTGTGGATATATCCACTTGGAGGCCTTTGGAGGCTAGATGTTTCACCTTTGAGTCCTCTTCTGCCTTCTTTGATGGGCATGTCCCAATCTCTTAGGCCTATATTATTGGAGACTTGTACATGTGGCCTTGACCAGTTCATTATTTATGTATTGTTGCATAATTCATTGGAGGAAAGAATTATTTACTCCTCCTTAGGATAGATCTAAGGCTTTCACATGAGATGTTACTATTATACTGTATAGGAAGTTGAGTTGGACTCTCTATATAAAGAGTATCCCTTCATTATTTGTACTCATAATTGGATTTTTGAAGCTTCCACTCCTTGGAGCTTAATTGACATTTATTTCTTGGAGAATATGGATGTATACAGGATCTTTATTTATGGACACAAGTGTCAATTCTTGAAGATTTTCTATCTTGGTTTTTGCTAACTCCTCTCCTTTTTCCTTTGTTAATTTGATAATTGTTTGATGTCTTTCTTGGTCTATCCAGTTTAGAAGCCCTAGCAAGGGTATCAAGTACATTTATCAAGCTATAGTTGATATTGTTGGTGAAGGTTTCTTCCTTGAGGACACCTTGCAGGGTCTTTCTCTTCATTGTTAATATTGATTAGATAAGAGATTAATCTGCCCCTTGGGTTCTAGTCTCTTATTATTGATCCTTAGATGAAATAGACCAATTTTGAAGAGGTGTTTTCTTCGTGACCCCATAATCCCCCTTTGATTCACCTTGAATCCACTACCTTTATTGGATTGACATTTGATCTCTACTTCCATCACCTATTTTATATCCTAAAAATACAAAAAACATTGTTTTACTAAAGCTAATCTCACTTCACCTTGTGCCCCATTACTTAGCTTTAGTAATCCTACTAGGGATACCCCATTGAGCCAAAGAAGATTCGACCTAAAGTGAAGAGATAAGTTGTTTGGGTGACAATGGTGACCGTCCTAATAGTTCCCTCTTGGGTTTTGCCTTGTAGATTAAGGATTTTATCATTAAGTACAATTTGGGAGGAAATATAACCTAAGGGAAGTTATCATGACCTAAATCAACGTACTCTACAACTAAAAAATGGGACAATTGAACAGACTAATCTACTTAAAAAACTTTAGATCCTTCTATTTTTCATACAAATGTTATACCTTTATTATTATTGTTGTTGTTATTATTTTCATGTGGCCTCTTACCACTCATGACTGATCAACATACTTGAAAACCAATGAAGCCAATCATGTAATCGATGAACTTTTTCAAACTCATCAATGCACTTAAATATCCAATGAATCCAATCATGAAATTGGCTAATGAAAATATGTGGTTTTATGTACTTAAAAATTAGTGAATGTGAAAGGACCAAACATGATTGATTAGGAACTTCATAAAATGGCATATCCTTATATATAAATAAAGAAGAAAACCCCAAGCAAGGATGCCTAGCATATGACCTCAAAGAGCTTGGGCCTGTTATCCCCATTTTGTGGATAACTAAAGAGATGATGTCTAAAGGCCCTCAGGTTGCAAATATGGAGTGCAGAGAGATTACATGACCAGTGGTACCCCTTTGCACAGATGGAAAACCCACTCACCACCACAGATGGTCACGGGTTTACAAATGGAATCCATCACACCAGTTGGATTTTGGAAGGTAGTGGGCCTTGCTCCATGAGGTACAAGTCAGTATTATGGTGAGCATCATTTCAATACCTAAGCCATTTGATTATGTTGTATCTTAGATTGCTCTAGATTTCATGATATGTGCTTGGACATTATGCATTTTTCCATGCTTCACCTTGGTGGTTGACATTGTGCCCTAGTAAGTGGTCTTCTTTGGGAATGGGTTTGTTGTTGGGAAATCCCTTAATGAGCCATCGTGTCGTTCCTGACCATACTTACAATTTTCCATCATTTCCCCCCTTTGTTTCCTTATCTCTTGGGATTTTAGGGTGTATTGACCCAAGAAGGGGTTGTCCCTCATTCTATGGGAATAAGGGGATAAAGGCTAGATGGGTTGATGTTGGGTAAAATATAAAATCCATATATGAACCTTCCAGATGCTTCTCCCAGGGATCACCCAAGAAATCAATAAAACATTTATTTTTGAATAAAAGGGGGCCCATAATATAACAAAGAAATGCTTGAAAGGTAGATTGAAGGATAAGAGGTCTCATCACGAGTTGACATATCATGTCCATGGATATCTAGTGGTATTAAATTGTCATTATCTGGTCACTAAACCAGGGCAATGACTCTCAGTTGCATGGCTGAGAGAAAGGGGGTCTCGTCACGAGCCCACATTCTCATTTCCATTAGGCATTTGTGGGTGACATTGCCAACATTTGGTCACCATGCCAAGGAAGTGACCTTCAACCTCTCCTTGTGATAAATAAAATATTAATAAAGAAAGATAAAAGGAAAATAATGGGCTTGGAAAAAGTGCATTGAAGAAGAAGGTACCACACACCCTCTACAAAGGCACCCATGAATGAGACACTATGACCCCTAGTATGTCATGAGTCCTATGCCCATTGAGTCTTGACCCCATCCACCTCATACACCTTACATTGATTAGAGAGGAACCTCTTGGACACTCTCCTTGACCTAGAGAAATATCTACCCAATAGGACACCTCGTCAACCCTCCCATACTTAAGCTTGCAAGTCGCATAGTGTCTTTGAGTTATTAATTGTTTGATATGGTAATCGTTGATGCACATGCTTAGATGGATTTTTTATGACTTGAGATCCTTGGAGGGCGTGTCCATTTGTCTTTGGAGGACCTAGTTGGTGGACAGTTTTGGGAGAACAAGCCTAGCTTGGGATTCCATGGGGCTACAAGCCAACAGGTTGGATTCCAAGGGCCCACATGCCATATGAGAGAGATATGACTTGTATGGCCTTGATGTTGACTTGGATGGCCTTTATGGTGACTTGGATGACTTAGCCAACCTATTGTTTTCCAAACAATTTTCCTAGGAGGGGCAAAACGTCTCACTTTTGTGCATGACGTCATGATGTTGGGGGCTAGGGCTTGGTGGTGAGGTGCCACTTATTTGCACTTGGAAGTTTGAGGAGGAGAAGGGTTTTCACCAAGATGGGACCACCTAGATGCTTCACTCATGGCCTTGAGAGGCCCTTCCATGCTTCTCCAACACCAACAACCTCCTCAAAGTGGCAAAACGTCCCATAAAGGGGTGACATCATCCTAGATTAGGGTTTAAATTTGTGCAAAAGATGAAATTTTAAGTGAATTGTTTAATATTATTGTGTTAAGGGGGAAATATTAGGGTTGTTGGCCCCTAATCTTGTGTTTTACTCCTTATTTTGTGGACAAGCCATGTTGGCTAATTTTTGTATAAATAGAGATCATAAGATCTCATTTCAAAATCATAACTCTCCTCTTGTGAGAGGTTATAGTCTAAAAATTTCGGCCTCCTTAGCTATTTTAACTCTTGTTCACTTGTATAATGGCTAATTTTATGAATGGCTGATGGAGGAAGGCCTACCGCTAGCTTTGGATGATGCTTTCTAGCTCTTGAGGTGAATTGTCTTAGCATTTCTCTTGATATCATTATGGTTTTTACTCTCTTGCTATCATTTTATTCAATTCAAGTATTTTTATTCTAGGAGATAGGTGGGAAGTATAAGGGCATACATCCCCACCATATTCTTTACCATTTTTTCTTGCTTCATCTCATTTATTAAGTGTTTGCTAAGAGAAGTATAAGGGCATACACCCTCTTAGCTTAAACCCTAGCTTAGAGAATCTTGCCTTGGGAAGTAAAAGGGATTACACCCCCAAGGAGGTAGCTTATATAAGTTCCTTGTGACTCCATTAACCCAATAGTAAAGGCACCAGTCATTGATTTGTTTCATTGGAGATATAAAATTATTGCATTGGGAAACGCGAATTTTGGTCATTTTTACTTCTTGCAAAGTGGATTGTCTTCCTTGTGCCTTGGGAACCTCACAGCCACTAGGGCGTCCTCATATAAGGGATACTTATTTCTATTGTTACAAATTTTCATCTTCATCCATTAGGGATGCAAAAACCCTAACCTAATTGCTTTAATAACTCTCTTATAAACTACTGTTTTTTTGCTCAAAGTTTGCACATTTACTCTCCTTATGCTAGCGTACTCTTTGGAAAAGTTTGAGGGGATTTCATTGGCTGATGTTTTTGCTGTAATACATTGAATTTTACAGCTATAAGTCTGATATAATTTGCTGCAGACAAGTGTCTACAACAACCTTATCTTTATTGTTAAGAGTCTTGGTTTTTCATCTTGGGTTTAGCTAGTCATTTACTAGCCTTTCTCGCATTTTCTACTTGATCTCTAGCACTTATTGAAAAGATTCTAGTATCATTTATTTGCTGATATATATTGTTATCTAATGCTGCAAATTAGGGACATAAATATTAACTTTCTGATCCAACTAACATATATTGTTGTAAAGTGTCTTTTCTTGTGTCTCGGGCAAGTACACTCATTCAGAAAAGCACTATACTTGTGGGGTAGTCATTACTTAACTTGCAAGGCATCTCTCCCTACCTTTCTTTCCATATATACTAGACCTATAGGGGTTTCTTTTTCACTTCCCTCCATCTCTGTCTCAAATCCCCTAGGGTCATCGGGATCGCCTCCCTAGAGTGACCTAGTCACCCTTGAAGTGTGGGACCTACATTGAGGTGACATTGGGTGTAGGATTACCATAGTTGTAGCACTTATTCTGTAGTTGGGTCGAGATTTTCCCAACCTACAACTTGTGCCATAATAGGGCCTACACCAACAACATCACTAGTCTCAAACAAATGTTGAGATGCTAGTTTGTCAAGTGTGTCAAGTGTTGGTATGCTAGTGAGATCACTAGCTTGTTTCAAGCCAACTTAAATCATCAATAGAGTCATCCTCCACAACCCAATCAGATTTTGGATCAATCTTATCCAATGCAATTTGACCCATATCATTTGGTTTCGGTGGTTTTGTAAGCATGTGAAGGTTGTAGTAGATGAAGACCAACTTGTTCAACAACATATGCTCCAACCTATTGCACTTCTTAGTGTGGAAGTGCTAAAAAAATGACCAATTGTGTCACAACCTGAAGCGTCGTAAAACTACTCAAAATTATAATAGTGAATTCTTGCAACTCCATTGTGTCGATGTCACAATCTATCAACCAATGAGATGTTACAAAAAAAATTACATTTTTCCCATTAAAAAACAAGATAAGAAAACTATGAAATTATAGTTTAACGATTTGCAAATAAAATATCACATGGCATTTTCTTCTCTTCTTGTCATTTTGTTGAACTAAATCCAAAGAGTCCAATTGAATCATCGTACACAATCCCACTGCATATTGATATTGTCTTGAATTGTTGAATCCAAGTACAACCTATCAAATAGGGAATGTTACATGGAAATTTATGAATGTTCTATTGCTCTAATTTGTGCACTCATTTGACATAATGGAACGATTGGTACTCTCCCACAAATTTGTAATGCTTTTCAACTTTTCCTTAGCAAAATTTATTTCCTCATCAATCTCTTTCTCCTTGAGTGAATTATAAGAGTGACCTTTGTATTCAAGGTCAACCAATGCAATAGCATCTACCATGGGCTGAAAAAAAAAGGAGATTTTCCAAGTTTAAATTGGAGGCTAGTGTTGGCCCTGGGTCATGTATCAAGGAAGAAAGAAAATATTAAAGAAGAGGAAAGACAAAGTAGGAAGTGTGCGGAAGGCACACAAACCGAGGAAAGGGAGAAGTGGTTAAAGAAGTAGAAAAGAAGGAGCGAGGTAAAGAAAAAGCAATTTGTTAAAGGAGAAGATCAAGGAAAACAAAGCAGTAAGGAAGATGAATTGTGGACATGTCAGTAAGCAGAAGAAGACACTAATATGTGCTTTGGAGCACCTCGCGGAGAAGAAGGAAGAACATGTTGACGAAGTCTTGGAAAGGCGCGTTATTTGGTACCTAGGGTTTTGGTACTTAGGGTTTTGACACTTAGACTTTGGTCTAGGGTTGCCTAGAGTCATGGAATGTATAAGAAGAGGTCTAGAAGAGTTGAGAGGGTTGTTGTTGGTGATAGAAATATTGAGAGATAAAAATATTTTGTGGTAGAGTACTTTGGATCTTCAGTCGAGTGCGAATAGCTATTCTTCAACTGGGTGAGCAAAGGGAGGGAATAAAGAGAAAGAGGGAGAAATATTTGCAGCTAAGTGCACAGATAGAACTGTATGTTTTCATCCATTATATCAAGAAACACAGTTATGTGGACGTAGCCCTAGGGAGAGGGTGAACCACATAAATCTTGTTGTTCTTTATGGTTGATGTTGTGTTATTTGTTATCTATTATACTGTTATGCATTATTATTGTTCCCATTGAAGATAATGATATACAACTAGCTTTGCAAAGCTATAAATAATAAGGTTAAGAATCCCTAGGTTATCTTGCATTGTTATTCTGGAATCATTTTTCACTTCCTCTTGTTGTAGACACCTGTGTCCTGCAACCCCCCTATTCCTACTTCGAGTGAGACTTCATCTGCTTCGCAGGTGTTGCCAAAAGTGCCAGTAGTTAGGGTTTGTTGGTACATTATTAGAATTGAACCCTGGGTCTGCCCCTGTGCCAACAAATGGTTCTGTTGCCGGGACTAGGATCTTCTTGAGGGAATGTCAAGGTGGTTTCCATTGAAGACAGAGATTCAGAAGTGGATAGAAGAACAAGAAAGGGACTTCGTCGAAGCTCAGAACAAGAACCCTAGCATTAGCACAGAAGACTGGCTGGAAAGGTACGTCTTTACTGACGTACACGAGGTTTTCTTTGCAGGAGTTCACAAGGAGTTGTACGAGTGGCTAACCAGACTAGCAGACACTCAGTTTGAGATCAGATATAGACCACATGTGGTTTGGACAACGACAATGATTAAGAAAGTCAAGAGAATCGATAACACTATGTCTAGAGAAGTGGATCTCTGGTTTGATAACACTATTGGAGGATACATTACTGAGTTTGCTATCGACAGAGTAGAATCATATAGTCAAGCAGAGAGGTATTTCTTTAAGGGACCTAGAGGACATTTTCTACACTTTTTGAAGCTGAAGATTAAGATGTTATTGCTTGAGAAGAATATCTTGAAGATATAGTAACCAGTTGGATTTTAAAGCTAATATTCAAGAATTCAGACAACGACGCAGAGGATGGACACACACGCAGTGGGAATCATTCAGAAAGGTTCCTCTTGCGAACCTATTTAAGAAGAGTTACAGACCATTGTCAAAAGACAAAGATTTCTATAGTGTAGATGAAGCAGGGAGATCAGACGAGGAGTATTCAGAGTTCGCAAGGGCAGAGGAAGTAGAGATTGAAGAAATTCATTGAGAAGAACCAAAAACTTCAGGAGATGCGCCTATTGTCGAAGTAAGTATTATTACTCCTCCTGTTGTTTTAGCAACATAAAGTAACCAGAGTAATCAGAGCACTCAGAGCACTGTCACAAGCAGTTTAGTACATACTCAGTCGAGAAACCAAGGAATATCCATGGCAGATGAAATGAGGTTACCCATTTTCAGAGGAGATGGACTTGAGGAGCATGATCAGCACTGGTTCTTATCCAAAGCTGTGTGGAGCATTAAGAAAGTCACCGATGAAGCTGTTAAGAGAGCCCAATTTAGTACTAGCCTGAGAGATCGCGCATTGAGTTGGTATATGAAGTTTGTTTTAGGATATGTACAACCTAAGCCACTGAATGACATTAAAAATGCATTGAGTGTGGAGTTCAAGAAGCCTAAGTCAAAGTCACAGTCCATTACGAAGTTGAAGGAAATCAAGCAGAAGGTGACTGAACCTATTTGGGAATTTGATCAGAGGTTTAAGACCTTGACAGGCCATTTAAGTTTTAAGATCCCAGACGAACAACATAAAGAATGGTTCATTGTTGCCCTCATGCCGCATATTAGGGTTCCTCTGATGCAACAGAAGGTCACTTCGTAGGCTGAAGCATTATATATTTCTATGAAACTAGAATTAGCCTCTGTAGGAGAATCTAGCTTAGGTATGAGTCAGATTTTGAATCAATTAACTAGTTTATCTTTATAGGTTGAAGACATGAAGAAGGACAAAGGAAAGGAGAAAAGAGAAGACATCTAGTGTATCATATGTAAATCAGAGGGCCATGACAAAGAGCATTGTTCCTTATTTAGTGAATACTTGGCCTCTGGAGCCCCTAACTCTTTGAAGCAGGCTACTATACCATGGTGCGAGGTATGTAGAACCTTACATCGCCCTAGTGAATGCTATTATATGCAGAAATATGTATAGACACCCACCAACCTTTATTGTACATTCTGCAAATCTGTGGGGCATGATGAGAAGGATTGTAGGGCTTATTCCCTCATGCATGAAAGATCAAGGGATGCATATAGAATTCAAGGAGAATTATAGTCAGAAGGAAATAATACACAGTTCAACTCCCCAGGAAGAGGATACTTCAATCCTCATGGTGGATTCAGAGGAAGAGGATGAGGAGGAGGTATGGGTCGAGGTCAAGGTCAGATTATTTTCTATAACTGCACCCAACCATGTCATTTGGCAAGGGATTTTCAGAACCCTTGCACTACTTGCAAATACTGTAATTTGTTTGATCATGACATCGAATATTGTCCAGTATTGTTAACTAAACTTCAGGAAAAATGAGGAGGAAACCAACAAGTCAAACCAATTTTGGTTGAACCTTGCAGTGAAGAACCTAGAGTCGTTGTTATTACTAGAGGAGGCATTGTTACAAAAGAAGATAGGGTGACTCCAGGAAAGACTACAGATGGATCAGGGATCAGAATAGTTGCATAAAAGGCACAATTGTTTGATCTGAGGAGAGAAAAGCATACTTTTGAAGAAGCAACGAGAGAATTTGCAGGAGAACAAACTTCTTCATATAGAGCACAACCATAAGTAAATGAATGTGAAATTCCTCCAACATTTGATCAGTCTGTTCCACTTAGGCAAGGAAAAGAGGTAAGCAAGCTTATAGATTTCTTATATACTTGTATCAATTTGATTAAATATGAAAGAGATGTGCAGGAACTACAACACTTGATAAGACAATATGAAATTGGAATAATAGATCCTTTGTTGAGTAGAGTTGTGAATCAAGTATCTAGGAAAATGAGGACAAGCAAGGAGTTGCACCTTAGTGCTCAGATTGGAGACTACAATGTGGAATATGTGGTCATCAACCTGGGATCAGAAGTAAATGTTATGACGAAGAAGACTTGGGCACTGATGGGAAAACCTAGATTTATTTACTCTCCTATTAGGCTCAGGATGGATAACCAGCAGGCGGTAATCCCCTTTGGAAGTCTAGAACATGTGCCCGTGGACATCGACAGAGTGAGGACATTTGCAGATTTCGAAGTGATCGATATTGTTGATGATAGTTGTCCCTATCCCGTGTTGTTAGGAATTGATTGGAATTTCAACAATCTGACAGTTGTTGACCTAAAAAAGAGAACACTGACATTCGAGGGTAATGGCCTTAAGGTCATTGCACCTCTCAATCCTAATTAAGGTCGCAGATACACATAACCTATAAGGGAAGAAGACCGCACCTACGAACTAGAGAACATCTATAAACTGACAACAAGACAACATGACTATATTAATCCTACAACAGATGGAAATCTAAGTTGGCGAAGTGAAAGTGCATACTCATCAGATTCAGAAGAAGCATTGGAGAATTGGCATAATAGAATATATGAAGTCTCTACATGGAGGTGTGCCAGATTGACCAAGGCACTTTGTTGTATCGACACAGAAGTAAGTAATCTCCCTACGTTTGATGGGTTGAATCATTTAGAGACATTTCTAGTTGAATTTGAAAGAATTGTACTAGTACAACAGAGGATGTTGGCACTAGATGAAGCCTTGAAAGAAACACCAGCTAGATGGTGGGGAACACATAAGAAGAATATCGCAGAGTGGGAACAATGTCGCACCTTATTGATAGTGCACTTTTCAAACCTAGGTGAAGGTTGTGAAGTTCGATACATAGGCCAGAGTTTTCCTAAGGACCATGTGTGAAGTTGTGAGGAGGCCTGGAGCAAAATTCCTAAAGAACAATGGGTACATAAGTTCATTAACACCTTATATACTACGCCTATCAAGTGGTATATTCAAGAATAACTATGCCTAGCCACTACAAATTAGTATAGTATGACCCAGAACTTTACAACTACGTTCCTATTTGAAAGTCAGTACCCCACATCAGATCAGGCTTTACAAATTATAAGACATAAGGTCTTTGAGGAAGTATCTAACCTTCCTTTTGAACAAGAAGAAGATGAATGGACTGCACCTTTTCAACGGTTACAAGATTGTTATAATATTAGTGTTGATGAAGATGATGATCCTAGGAATGTGAACATTTCAGAAACTGAAGGACAAAGAGATATAGAAGGGCCAGGGATCAAATTACCTTTTGTAGGGAAGCCTATTAAATTAAAAAAGTTAACATTGGAACATAACAAGCACCTAAATTAGCAAATGTTGGAGATTATTGGGATGATGCTACTATTAGTAAGATTACAGAACTATTGCATGAGTATCAGGACTTGTTTCCAACTAAGTTCACAGACATGAATGGCATTAAAGGACCCATTGGAGAAATGAAGATCCCTTTGAAAGAAGATGCAAGACATATCAAGCAGAGACCTTACAGACTAAATCCCAAGTATAAGAAGAAATTTAAGATTGAATTAGATATTTGAAGCATGAATCATAGAACAAGTTGAAGAATCTGAATGGATCCGCCCTATGGTGGTCCATGATAAGAAGTCAGGAGAAATTTGAATCTGTGTAGATCTAAGGAAGTCGAATGATGCATGTTTACATGACTCATTCCCTACACCTTTTACTGATGAAGTTCTAGATAATGTAGGAGGACAAGAAGTTTATTCATTCACATATGGATTTTTAGGCTATTACCAGATCATAATTTCTAAGGAGGATAGACATAAGACCACATTTGCAACAGAATGGGGTTCTTTTAAGTACACTGTGATGCATTTGGGCTTGAAGAATGCACCAACCATATTTTCCAGGGTGGTGGTCGAAGCATTTAAGGACTTTTTACACAGGTTTTTGGAAGCATACTTTGATGATTTGACTGTTTTTAGCCTACTGAAAGATCATATTGAATGTCTAATATTAATGTTAGATAAGTGCAGGCAATGTCAAATCTCCATGAACTTGAAGAAGTGTATTTTATTTTCACCTTTTGGGGTGTTGATAGGACACATTGTGTGTAAGCAGGGGTTCTTGGTAGATCCTTCCAAGATTGCTATCATTGTTGATCTACCTCCTCCTACTTCGATTAGTATATAGTTGCGCACTGCATTGGGACACACTGGGTACTATAGGAAGTTTATTAAGGGTTATGCGCAGATAACAACACCCATGGAGAAGCTATTAAAGAAGGATAGTAAGTTTCAATGGACAGAAGAATGCCAACACAACTTCGACACACTAAAGAAGAAAATGGTCACTGCGCCTATCTTGGTTTTTCCAGATTGGAGTAAGGAGTTCATTGTTCATGTTGATGCTTCGTCCAATGCACTAGGAGCAGTTTTAGCATAGCTAGGAGTAGGAGACATTGACCACCCTATAGCCTTTGCTAGCAGGAAGCTTTCTACATCTGAAATGAATTATACTACCACTGAAAGAGAAGGTTTAGCTATGGTATATGCACTACAAAAGTTTAGACACTACTTGTTGGGAGGACATTTTAAGATGTTCATTGATCATTCTTCATTAAAGTACTTGGTCAACAAGTCAGTGTTGGGGGGGAGAATATGAAAACGACTACTATTATTTCAGGAGCATGACTTTGAGATTGTGGTCAAGCTAGGAAGAATGAATAAAGGACCTGATCACTTATCTAGGTTAGAACATGGTGAGGAACCTACCATCCTGGATGATACCCTACCATATGCACAATAGTTGGCCATCAGAAAATTCGATGATCACTTTGCCAAGATATTCTATTTCCTATCCACAGGAATGGCACCTTGCGAGTATGCAATTATTCAGAAGAAACAGTTGGTAGTCTGCGCTGCAGATTTTCATCTTATAGCTAGACAATTATATAAGATGGGACCAGATGAAATCTTAAGAAGATGTGTTATGGAGTCTGAAAGACCATTGATCCTTGTATAAGCACATGAAGGCATTGTCGGAGGACATTACGTAGGGAAAGCAACAACGCAAAAGGTTCTCAAAGCTGGCCTCTAGTGGCCCACTTTACACAAGGATGCTAAGGAATACTACATATCCTGCGATGTATGCCAGAGAATAGGGAAGCCATCAAGAAGGGATGAAATTCCTTTAGCACCTCAGTTAACCTTACAAGCATTCGATAAATGGGCTATTGACTTTGTGGGACCAATCAACCCACCAGGAAAGTGCACAGGAGCTCGATACATCATCACAACTACAAAATATTTGACCAGATGGGTAAAAGCGAGAACAATTAAGGATTGTTTATTTTTGATGATATCATAACCATATTTGGATGCCCAAAGATCCTTATGAATGATCAAGGCACGCACTTCATCAACAAAACTATTGAATCCTTGACTCAGAAGTTCGAAGTTCACCATCAGAAGAGTACTCCATACCACCCACAGGTGAATGGTACAGTCAAACCCTTCAATAAGATCTTGGAGATAACGCTCACTAAGATTTGCAGTGTTAACAGAGATGATTGAGATCTAAGAATTCCAGCAGTATTATGGGCTTATAAAACTACTTGCAAAAAGTTAACCATGCAGACTCCCTTTAAGTTATTATATGTCTTGGAAGTAGTGGTACCTATGGAATACTTGGTTCCTAGCTTAAGAATTGCAACATTTACAAGTATGGATGACACCGATGTTGTCCAAAAAGGCTTGCATAATTGATGGAACTAGTGGAAGACAAGTTCATTGTAGGATTTCATCAGCAGGTACAAAAAGAACGCGAAAAGGATTACCATGATAGACATATCAAGAAGAAAGAATTTAAACAAGGAGATTTGGTACTTTTGTACGACAACAAGTTCATGAAGCATCCAGGAAAGTTCTAGACACATTGGCTTGGGCCATTCGAGGTTGTCTATGTTATAGAAGGTGGATTTGCGCAGTTTAAGACTCTTAATGGAGAATTGAAGGATGGTTTGGTAAATGGGAGCGGGTTGAAGCTGTATTGTGACAACCAACTGCCCCACAACCCTTAGAAAAAACAAAGAAAGAAGGGTCTAGGTACTAGGTGCAGTTGAAACTAGGTACCAAACACATAAAAGACAGTTTGCACAAGATAGGGAGTGACAAAGCAGAAAGTACAGGCTGCGTCACGCAGTCTGCAGTCGAAGTAATACAGGAGGTTCAACCCTATAGTGATTCGGGATGAGTCACATGTGGGTGTTGGGGGCCTGTTGGCCCTGGGTCATGTATCAAGGAAGAAAGAAAAGATTAAAGAAGAGGAAAGACAAAGTAGGAAGTGTGTGAAAGGCACACAAACCGAGGAAAGGGCGAAGTGGTTAAAAAAGAAGAAAAGAAGGAGCGAGGTAAAAGAAAAGTGAGTTGTTAAAGGAGAAGACCAAGGAATACAAATCAACAAGGAAGATGAATCATGGACAGGTCAGCAAGCGGAAGAAGACACTAATAGGTGCTTTGGATCACCTCGCAGAGAAGAAGGAAGAATAGGTTGGCGAAGTCCTGGAAAGCAGGTTATTTGGTACCTAGGGTTTTGACACTTAGACTTCGGTATAGGATTTCCTAGAGTCATGGAATGTACAAGAAGAGGTCTAGAAGAGTTGAGAGGGTTGTTTTTGGTGATAGCAATATTGAGAGATAAAAGTATTTTGTGGTAGAGTAGTCTTGTAATTTGGATCTTTAGCTGGTTGCAAAGATCTATTCTACAGCTGGGTACGCAGAGGGAGGGAATAAAGAGAAAGAGAGAGAAATATCTGCAGCTAAGTGCACAGATAGAACTGTATGTTTTCATACACGATAACAAGAAACACAGTTTTGTGGACGTAGCCCTAGGGAGAGGGTGAACCACGTAAATCTTGTTGTTCTTTGTGGTTGATGTTGTGTTATTTTCTATCTGTTATATTGTTATGCATTGTTATTGTTCCCATTGAAGATAATGAGATATAACTAACTTCACGAAGCTAGACATAATAAGGTTAAGAATCTCTAGGTTTTCTTGCGTTGTTATTCTGGAATCATCTTGCACTTCCTCTAGTTGTAGACACCTGTCCTGCAATCCCCCTATTGCTACTTCGGGTGAGACTTCATCTGATTTGCAGGTGTTTCCGAAAGGGCCAGTAGTTAGAGTTTGTTGGTGCATTGTTAGAATTGAACCCTGGGTCTCCCCATGTGCCAACAACTAGCATGGTACCAAAACCTCCTCATTGTGTGGTTTGCTTCCTTAATTTCACTAAAATTCTCTAAGGATGGTTGAGCTCTTGGGGTCGTGCAAGGACAAAGGAAAGGAGAAGTGATGGATGGACTTGCAACATTTAATGCATTACCAAGGGGTGGCATGTTAGATCTACCAACTCCTACAATTTCCAACCTCATTTCCTTGCTTTTGTTAATGCGATGTTTTCTTAAAAACTTGCATTTGGTTTATGACTTATTCAGGGAAATGGTTACAAACTATAACATATTTGAAAAACATTCATTTTAAGTGGTGTTTCATCATGTTTATTCCCCAAAACATAATCACGAGACAATATTTTCACTTGACCTTCTTGCCATCATTTGGATCCATCTGAATACAATGTTCTCATGCTTGATTAAGAGGCCCTTTGGGTTGAGGAGTTAGGGACAATAATGATGCATTCACTAGGTAAGTATGTTGAGAATATATTAGCACTAGAATAAAACAAAAGATAATTCTAGTTTACTATTTATGAAAGGAGTTTATTATTTTGAAAAACTTTGTAGCTTCATATCAAAAGGAAAAGGAAAAGGAGAGAAAATATGTACCTTTAGGCTTCAGTGGTGAGCTTGATCTGGTTGAGCATATGTATGGGGTTAAACATAGTCACACAAAAAATGTTTGAAGAGAATGGCAATAGTAGATGTCTCCAAAATACACAGTCAAACAAATGTTTGAAGAAATGGCAACAACATGTCTCTAAAATACATAGTCAAATAACAATGTTCTTCAATTTCCTACAACCTTGTATTTGGTCTCCACTACCTCACAGATACTTACTAACAACAAGTGATCCTTTTGTACCTAGCAATCCCATTGAACTATTTATGGTCATTTGTTGGAAATTAATAAAATGATCTTATCATCTCTCATAGATAGATATGAGGATGCACTTTGTATCTAGGAGATTGATCCAAACTCAGTTGGGCTCTACAAGACTTCTAATGATTCTTTGAGGTCTCCTACGACCAATGGTAGACACATTCTTTAGTTGGACGAATCTCATCATTGTATGATACTGAATGGCCTCCCATGTTTTCCTGGCTCTAGCCACTTCATGTGCCTTCCTCATGGCAGTGGGGCTAGTATAGTGGACTATGTCATGGCTAACCAATTCCTTCTCCCCTTGTTATGCCACCTCTTTGCATCCCTTATCCCTTTAGCCAACCATGCCCTTTATTTTTCCCTTCGAGTCGATGCCACCCTGATCCGGATTTTATGAGTAGAACGAAATGACTACAGATTATTACCAAATGATTAACATAGAAGAGCAGAGATACAATAAAATTGGTTTTCTATTCAATAAGGAAATAAGCTGAAACTGTACAATGCAGTGGGAAACAAGCTTGCTGGAATGGCGGTGGCTTATCTCTGAGAAGAGATGTGTCGACTGCGCTCATTCACAAGAAGATGATTACAGTGAGGCTCTCAAGGCNCTAAACATCCAAAAACCTAACCCTAGGAGATGAAGCGCCAAAAGTCATGTGGGCCCCATTTGGGTAAGTCAGTACATCAACTTCTCGGGGTCGTAACTTTTGCATACGATCTCTGTTTTAGGTGTATGATAGCCCATTGGAAAGATCTAGCCGAGGAATACAACAGTTGCAATTTTTCAATTACAACATACCTCAAAAAACATCGTTTAGGGCCTCAAAACAGCTCCGGAAGTTCAGGACCCGAAAAACTGCTAAAAATAGTAAATTATCAAAATTGCTAGAAAGTTGTTTTGAGCCAGCTGGGAAAGGTGGGTAGCCACCGATATCCACCTGGATCAATCCTCCATCCTTAGGAATCAATGTTCTCCATTGCATTGAGTTCCCCCATCAGATGAGGAAATTTCTGTTGAATTTGGCCCCGGGTGAGCCACTTGCCTTGGTGCAGGAGCTGCCCTGCTTTGACGACTCGATAAAGATGGATCCTTTGTTGTCGAGTGCCCTTGATCTGTGTGTCCACAATCTGATCACTGGATTCCTGTTGTATGTAGTCAGGGTTGATCTCTGTTGGTGTCAGTTATTCTGCTACGTCTAAGGTGTCCAATAGTGGTGGGAAATAAGGCTGAAGGAGGTCCACGTTGAACACTGGGTGCAAGACAAGGAAAGGAGGAATGTTGAGTGAAAAAGAATTATCCCCCACAGCCTTGGTGATGGTGTACATCCCATATCGGAGTGGGCGAAGCTTTCGATGGGGTCTTGTAAGGCGTTCTTTATGCAAGTGCAACCAAACTTTGTCACCCACCTGAAACTTATGTGGAACCCGATGTTGATCATGGCGCTGCTTGTACTTGTCATTAGACTTCTGTAGGATATCCTGAACCTGTTGGCGGATGTGATGGATCCTCTCAATGAATCGAGTGGCTTTGTCAGCCTCAGTTGGAGTAGGAGAGGAGTCGGTCGAGGTGACCGCAAGGGGAAGTGCAACATCTATGGGACCCAATGGTTGGAATCCCAACCCCACCTGAAAGGGGTTGTGGTCCGTTGAGCTATGCAGGGCTCGGTTGTAGCTATGTTGGACATAGGGAAGACTCTCATCCCATGTGCGAGGGTGCTTGGAATTATACATGCGCAGGATATGCATGGTCATTCGATTAACGACCTCGGTTTGGCCATCTGTCTGGGGGTGGAAGGCCGTGGATTTGGTGAGCTTGGTGTCTAGCAGTGACCAGAGGCTCGACCAGAATGTGATGAGAAATCGACTGTCCCGATCTGAGACAATGGTTTGTGGGATTCCAAAATGTACCCAGACTCGTTCAAAGAAGAGCTTGGCAGTGGCTTCTGTTGTGATGCTCTTCTTGCAAGCAACCAAAATCGCCATCTTAGAAAAGCGATCGACGACCACAAAAACACAATCATTTCCCTGCTTGGTGGACGGGAGGCCCGACATGTAGTCCATTGAGATGGATTCCCATGGTCTGTCAGGAGTAGGAAGAGGGGTGTACAGGCCTTATTTCTTAGTGGTTGGTTTGACAATAGCGCAAGCAGTGAAAGACTTGATATACTTGCTGACCTCTTGTCGAAGTTTCGGCCAGTAGAAATGTTTTTGTAGCATCGCCACTGTCTTTTCGACGCCGAAGTGTCCTGCCACCCGACTGTAGTGGGCTTCCCAGATCATCTTCGCTCGTTCACTTGAGGGAACACATATATGGCCCAGACGACACAACAACCCATCCTGAAGATGGAAATTATTGACCACTGCCTTTGCACCCAACATTTGGTAGGTAGTGGCGAAATCTGGGTTTGTCTCATAGAGTTGGGGCCATCCAGAGGTCTCATGGCCGCAGGAGTCTATCACTATGGTGAGTGTCGTGACTGGTGGTCTGCTGAGGAAATCAACGACATGGTTGGGGCTTCCTATTTTATACTGCAAGTACGTGGACCACTTTTGATGGCGGTCATTCTGCAATTTTCCTTGTGTCTGCATGAACTGCAGTGGCTTATGATTAGTGTGGATGACTGTCTCCCTCCCAAGAATGTAATGTCTCCACTGGCGGTAGGCTTGCACAATGGAGTACATTTCTTTGTCATAAGTAGGGTACTTACGGACAACATCTGATAGTGTCGCACTATGATAGGCCACGGGGTGGTTGTGCTGTGTGAGAACGACACCCACAACATAGTCTGAAGCATCGGTCTCAATCTCAAAGGGTTGTTGTAGGTCTAGTAGTGAAAGTACTGGGGCTGAGCACAAGCGCTACTTCAAATCATCGAACACTTGTTGTTGGGGCTGGCCCCATGTAAATTTTTCCTTACCACCACCCATGGTTATTTGGATGAGGGCCCATGCAATATGGGAGAATCCCAACACAAACCTGTGGTAGAAATTGGCAAGGCCCAAGAAGCTCCGAAGCTCCGTGAGTGTGGTTGGGGCTGGCCAGTCATGGATGACTTGGATCTTGGTTGGATCCACATGTACGCTATGTTGATCAATGATGTAGCCTAGGTAATGGACCCTGTCCATGCCGAAGGAGCATTTTTCCAAGTTGGCATATAGCTTGTGCTGTCGCAGGGTGTGCAGAACCTGCTGAATATGTTGCAAGTGTTCGGCCCAAGTCTTGCTGTAAATGAGAATGTCATCAAGATACACCACTACAAAAGTATTAGTGAATGGTCACAGGATATCATCCATCATCCTCATGAAAGTGGCTGGAGCGTTTGTCAGACCAAAGGGCATGACCAACCATTCAAAAAGGCCTTCCTTTGACTTAAAGGCAGTCTTCCATACATTTGTTTGTTCTATCGGGACTTGGTGGTAGCCAGACTTTAGATCAATCTTACTGAAGTATTTGGCCCCAATGAGTTGATCAAGGAGGTTGTTGATTCGGGGAATCGGGTACCGGTTTCTGACTGTGATTTTATTTAGAGCCCGATAATCAATGCAAAGTCGCCAGGTTCCATCTTTCTTTTGTACCAACACGATTGGGCTCCCACAAGGTGATGAGCTAGGATGGATGTGCCCATTGTGGAGCAATTCTTAGATCTGTCACTTGATCTCCTCATTCTCTAATAGAGAGCGACGATAGACTGACCCATTGGGCAGCGGTGCACCGGGGGTTAGATCGATGGGGTGCTTGACCTAGCAGTGCAGAGGTACCCCGGTAGGCAAGGAGAAGATATTTGAGTATTCTTCCACAACCTTATCTACTTGCTTTTGGTGTGTGGAGAGGTCGGCCGCAGAGACCCTAGATGCGGCTGTGATTTTTCTCTCATTCTGAGAGCGAATCAAGAAGAAGACAAACTTCCCCGTCTGAGAGATGACCTTCCTACATTGCTTAGAAGAGATCAAGGAAATAACACTAGGTGGGACAGCCTCGAGTATCCTGTACAATTTCCTGTTCAAAGTAATAATAACACTACGAGGCCTAGACTCATATACAACATGACGTTTCCATAAATAAGGTTGGCCCAAAAGAACATTACAAACTTCGAGAGGAGCAACATCACACACTACCTCATCTTTGAAGGGCTTGATGCCATACGCCAATCGACACTGTTGGCTGATGCGGAGATCGCTTCCTTGGCGGAGCCATCCAATGGTGTAGGGTTGCGGGTGCGGCGTTGTCGGCAGGGCCAGCCGCTTGACGACCTCTGCTGAGATGAGGTTCTTCTGGCTACCACTATCAACAATGAAGTGTAGTGGGGTTCCTTTTACCCACATCTGGGAATGGAAGAGGCACTCTCCTTCTTCTGGCTCGTCTGGTTCACCATGCTGGAGATTGGTGGTAGCAACGGTGGCACTGGGTTCCGCGTCAATGATCTGTCTTCCCCTTTTTGGTTCTGACTCAGAGTCAGAACCCGCATCTGATTCAGAGGCTTTCACTTCAGCCACTAGCGTCTTCTTTGAGCGACAGTCAACAGTGTTATGTCAAGGGCTCTTATGGAAGTCGCACCACTTCCCGGTATCTTTCTTTGTCTTTTTGGTGTCCTTCTTTGCTTGCGGCTTGGACTGGTTGTCCTGATACTATGCATCTTTGATACATCCTTTGTTCTATGGGTTGGGGTCGCCCTTTCCTGGATTTTGTTGTGAGGGGTTCCCCGACCCAAATTGTCACGTCTTTTGTTTGAGCTTCTGCTCGATTTTGACGGCATATTGGTAGGCCGCGCCCAAGGATGAGATGTCCAGAAATTCCATTTCGGTCTGGATGTATCTATGTAGAGCACCGCGATACTTGAGCACCAGATATCTCTCTGAATCTTTGATACCCAACTTGGTGCACAAGGTATGGAAGATATTTGTGAAATCTGGCACTGCTTGGTCTCTTTCTTGCCACAGTGTGGTCCATTTGGTATACAAGTCGTCATAACTTCCAACAGGGTAATATTGTTCCTTAATAACATCTCTGAAGGATTCCCAAGTGGTCATGACTGTAAATAATGAAGGTTCCTTTGTTTCCTTTTGCTCACAGAAAGTTTCCCACCAATATTTGACATGGGGAACAACTTTGAGGAGCGCAAAAGTAATCTTTTCTCTATTCGAAAAGTTATGGACAGAGAAATACCCTTCTAGTAGATTCAACCACTTGTCTATAGCATCTGCGTCTATCTGACCTTCAAATATAGGAACATCGAAGTTTATTTGTACCTTGAAGGGGGCGGTGCCTCCGCTCGAAGAAGATGCGTCGCCTGTTGGTAGTTGCCGAAGGATTTGCGCGAAATTATCCATCATCTCATTCCTCTGTTGCATGAGGGCTTCCTCAATCAATAGTTTGAAAGGATCTCATGTCCTGCCATCTTTCTTTTCTCCTTCCATGATAGGTCGCTTGGGTGTGCGAGATATTTTGTCCTCAAGAGAAACAAGCTCGAGACCAAAATCTTTGTACTCCAACCTCGTTGGGGACATGCATTAAGACGACAAGGAGCAGACTGCTCTGATACCACTGATCTGGATTTTATGAGCAGAACGAAATGACTACAGATTATTACCAAATGCTTAACACAGAATAACAGAGATATAGGAAAATTGGTTTTCTATTCAATAAGGAAATAAGATGAAACTGTAAAATGCAGCGGAAAACAAGCTTGCTGGAATGATGGCGGCTTATCTCTGAGAAGAGATGTGATGGTTGTGCTCATTCACAAGAAGA
Source organism: Picea engelmannii (assembly GCA_009831015.1). Lineage (NCBI taxonomy): Eukaryota > Viridiplantae > Streptophyta > Pinopsida > Pinales > Pinaceae > Picea > Picea engelmannii. Next base: position 79,608 of record ML781386.1, on the reverse strand, counting down.
TGATTACAATGAGGCTCTCAAGGCCTTTTTACAATAAACAAGGGTTTCAAAAACCCTAAACATCCAAAAACCTAACCCTAGGAGATGAAGCGCCAAAAGTCATGTGGGCCCTGTTTGGGTAAGTCAATACATCAATTTCCCGGGGTCGTAACTTTTGCATACGATCTCCGTTTTAGGTGTATGATAGCCCATTGGAAATATCTATCCGACTACAACAGTTGCACAAAATTTCATGATGAAATTTTGCAACCGCAACATACCCCAAAAAACGTCATTTCATTTAGGGCCTCAAAACGGCTCAGGAAGTTCAGGACCCGAAAAACTGCTAAAAATAGTAAATTATCAAAATTGCTAGAAAGTTGTTTTGAGCTAGCTGGGAAAGGTGGGTGGCCACCGATATCCACCTAGATCACACCCACCTCCACCCATGTTTTCTAATCAAGCTCACCTCAGACTACTATCATCTTTAACAAGGGGCACCCTGTCATCCTCTCATCCCACCTCATCCCCTCCAACTCCAAGTTTTCTTCACTTGTCTTAGTCTCCACCAAAAATTATTCCCTCCTAAATTATTTGGCAGGAAAACCTTGAGACTTACCCCCACTTCACATGATTTCCCTCCCTCGGCCCAAATCTAGGTATTTCCCTATGAACTAGTAGTATGATGAGGATTATAAATCCCTCCATGGCCAACTTCGTTTTTCATTTACTCACAATAAATCTTCCTATCCAAACCCTAGACACTCTTATCGTTGTCTCCTTCTCCATAATAAATGTCTCTACATCTCAGATAAGAGATCCAAATTGTAGGCTTCACTCCAACATTCTCCCAAAACCTTCTAGTGCACTATCTTCCCTCGCAACTACCCTCTCCCTTTGGACCTTGAACCTAGCTCCATGTTCTCCCATACTTCTACTCTTTACGACATCCTCGGGTAATATTTGACCCATGTTACCTCCTCTCGCAACCATTGCTACAAAGCCTTAGTTTCACCCCCTCAACTCATACATTGTTGACTTGTTTAATCATGTTGATAACACAATATTCCCACTTACTTTGTCTACCCATAACATGCACCCAATTCAAAAATTAAGCTCCAGCGTAGAGCTTAACAATTATAGGAAAATTATGGGTGGTCACACATTTTCAAAGCTATATGTCATTTCCCTCCATTTGATGCTCTCTAATGAGATTAAGGGGAGATGCCTTAGAGCCAAGGGGTGGGCTAGTCTTCAACCCACTTATCATTGATCACATCCTCAAACTTCAGGCCATTATCAAGGAGGCATGACATCACTCTTCAAAATTCTAATGCTACTTCATAGACCTTCAAAAATCCTTTGACTTAGTCTCACAGTAGGCATTATTCTAGAGGCTTCAAGATATTAGCATTTTAAATACTCTCAGAAACCATTATGTGCCTTTATAAGTCAATTCTAGGTCATCTCCACATAGCACATGGAGTATTAAATTTCATTAGGAATACTATTGGGGTTAACCAGGGGTACCCACTTCCCCCCTCCGTGTTTGGGATTTACATCGACAAGTTGGAATCATTCCTTGATTAGCATATCTAGGATGGTGATGAGTGCCTCTTGCACCATCTTTTGATTTCTCGACTTCATTTTGTCGATCATGTGATATCCTCCTTTCCTACTCCCCAAAGAGTATACAAATTCAGTTGGATTTGTTGTCCCTCTTTTGTGACCCTTGAAAGTTGATGGTCAACCTAGGTAAAACCAAGGTTATGATCTTCAACGAATCGAAAAACGCCTTCTTGGATTACCATTTCTTCTTCAAAGGGGAGGATATCAAGATCATTGGTTCTTACACATACATGGGGGTTTAGTTCTCAAGGAATGATTTCAGTTTCATACATGCTCTCCAACCTTGAGTAAATAAAGGCTATGGATGGACATGCTCTGCATCCCCCATAACCCAATTCAGAGTGGATTCCCATAGGCTTCAAGTAGAGACAAATCACCAAACTGACCGATCATACAAGATTTTCTAGTTGTTCCATCTCGAGGAGAGAGTAAGTCTTTCGTTGTCCTCTTTACTACAACATCTATGGGTGGTTTCACTGCCTTTTTCAAGAGGCAAATGCACTTTCCATTTTATTCAAGTACCTCAACCAACATTTATTGCCTCTTTACCTGCAGGAATCCATCATGCTTTGGTCCCATACTCTTTGACCGACCCCTAGGCCAACACCCTACCAAAGAATTACCCCCCTCGCAATGTTTCCATCTACTAAGGGTACCAAGAGACATACTAGTAGTACTACATTCCTTGGATTGAGATTAGTGCGATCTCAGGACACTATCACCACCTCTCAACGACCCTAGTGAAACGGTTAGTCAAAATCTCGCATTAGCAAGCAGGAGAGGACTACTAGGTTCCAACGATGAGCAACATTGTCCAGACAACATCACATTACACATCCTAGAGTTTCTTCCAATTCCTCTTCTAGACAACATTATGTTTGCATCTTCCTCCATTTGGCCTTGGATGTCAGGGGAGCAACTACTAAGGGAGCCTAAGTGAGTCTCACTCTTTATACTCCAAATTATAGGTCCATCTCTCTCAAATATGTTCTCAACTTTCAAAGCATTGTTTAGATCTTAGATTAGGGTTGCACCTCATTTTTTTCTCTTACTTCTACATTATTCCTTATTTAGGAGTCACTTCCACACTCACACTTTGTATTGGTTCTTGTATACTCAGTAGTCCCACTGACCTAATTTTGTGGTCGTTTGTTGGAAATTAATAATCTTATCTTATCTTATCTCACAACAAAAGAAAATCCTCACCCCTTGTTTAGTTCAATCACTAACTCAAGCCACCTGCAACGTCCCCTTAAAAAAATTAATCAACGAAAATTTAATAAGCAAGGGTTTAATTAGTGGAAGATGCGACTATCCACAGTCGTAGGGTTGAACCCGCTCTGATACTATATGCAATGTCCCCGTCGTTACGACAACCCAATGACATACAACAGGTCAATTTGTTTCTTTTTAAAGTTGTGTTAGGAAATTAAAACATCATAAAAGATAGTCGACATGTCAATCACATAAATTAACGAAACAATAATAATGCATTAATGATCCAATATGACACATTGCCGACACATCGTCACCATGAACCAAGTCATGCACATAAATGTATTAACATATTAAATAACAACAACCCAACATCATTGCATTCTACCATTAATAATGACACATAACAGTACAAATCTTAAACATTCAACGCATCTCATAAGGAATATCATCAGATATCACTAAGATAACATAAGAGACCATAACGAATCAAAAAGATCACAAGGATGAATCACATAAACACATAATATACAACCCGCCCAACCTACCCTACAAGGTTAGGACCTCTAGGACACATAAGCAACGCTCAAGCCCAAGTTCCAATTTATTTTAACCATTTAAGCTCTCGGGGCTGGCGATTGTTCTAAGGACCAAGGAGGTGTCTACATCCGACTAACCCAATCAATCCAAGCCACTAGCTAATCAACATCATATTGATAATCTATATCATCAATCCATCAACAACCCAAGGGACAAGGTTAAACATCATATTTATTAATCATACATCAAAGTTAATTCAATGCGCAAAGTGAGATCAAAATCTATCGACCATTTGTCAACCTTAAATTTCAAGGAGCAAGAGAATGTAAATACTTCATCAATCATACAACGACAGGGGTTGAGGCGCAAATTTAATTTCCTTATTTTTATGGTGCAGAAGAAAACATCTATTCATTTCGTGCCAGGAATCTAATATCTAAACAAACACAATCAACATTGTTTCCAAGGCACGTGATTGATCTAACTACTAAGTTAAACAACCAATCAACATTTCTTTTAAGGCACACACTTAACCAATCATTAGATTTAACATTAATCAACATTACTTTCAAGGTACGCGCATGACCAAATTACCATATTAAACATGATTCAACATCATTCAATGCGTGCAATTAATCCATTTAGTTAATCATTACTCATCAACAATTAACTAACGCAATAGTAACCAACTTTAAAACGACCATACATCAACATAATAAAAGCGTAGGAATGTCTAACTAATTAGCTATTCATACATCAAAGTTCAAGGCACCAATAACTAAAACTTAATTCTTCAAAAATCATTAATTTTTCTCAAGCACACGAGAATTCTAACTTGAATTTTTTTAAAACAAAAATTATCTTCAGGATGCAAGAATACGCTAATCATATCCTGTCGTACATTGTGACTAAGTTCTAAAGGAGAATAATTTACACAAAAGGGCTTATCATTAACAACATGCGATAATAACTCTACATCTAATCATGAAAGGTCAAGGACATAGGTTATCATCTGCATCATTCTATGTCATTCCAAACCTTAACTTAGTGGCACAAGAAGTAGTCTAATCTTATAAATTTTGGGGCACATGAGAATAATTAGTTTTATTCCATGGCACAAGTGAGCAATCAATCAACCAATCATACATCACAGTGAATTTGTGACGCAAGTAGACTAGACACGTAACCATCAATTCTTAATTGCTCTGGAGAAAGTAATTAGTCTTAGGTAGTTTAAGGTGAGCTAGTAGATGCTATGGTATACTATAACTTATATAAACTCTTCATTCATTTAAGACATCAACCACACCATTGAAAACCTCTTGAGGATTGACCTTACTATGGGGGAGCACCTCGAAGATGGTTAACCATAGCTCTAGAGATAAACTCAATTTTCCTTTACACTGTAACTGAAAAGGGAAGGTATAGAGATAACATGATCTAAATTATAAGCGCGCGATAAGATTAACCTAACCCGTAAGGAGAGAAGCGCACAATGAGGAACATTTAGTTAAAAACGAGCGCTGCTTAAGGGTAGACGGAAAACCAATGGAAGGAAAAATTAAATCTTGGTGGATACCGAAGTAAGACCCAAGAATCACTCAAGCTTAGCTAGTACAAATATTTACCTTTTATCATCAACCACTTAAACAAATCCTTTAAAAGAAGGCTAGGGGAAAGTCCACTTGCCCCCAAAGAGAAGATAGAAGAGGGTAAGTCTGGGCAAGGAAGCGAGCGCCAAGTGGGTAGTTCCCGCCACGCAAGCATGAAAGGAAGGAAAAACGCGGAAGGATGGACAAATAAAATCGCAGTGGAAAGGACGAAATTGCTGGGTGTCGGGACAACAGAACGCCGAGCACTAAGGGGCAATTAAATACATAAAGAAGAGGTAAACGAAGGCTGAGTATTGAAGGGCACAAGAGCATGAAAACCGCGGGCAAGAGATTCTGAAATTCGCTGGTAAGAAAAACGCGTTTCACTGAGCGTAACCAAGGAATTACGCTGCACGCGGAGAGGTAATATCAATGTTGGCAAGGAGTAATTAAATGCAGAGAAAGACCACTTCACCAGGTTGTCTACCGCGAACCTCGACAGGCTCGATGTCGCGCCGGGATACACAGGCTCCAAGAGAGAGTCCAGGAAGAAAAACACAGCCAAGATTAAGTATTGGGTGTAGTTCTAGGATAGACACAGTGACTCTCGAGTGTTGAAATATTGTAACTACAAAGAGTATTCTATTTATTATCGATGTATTATTTATTAGATCAATCTCCTTTTGTGGATTGATCATGTCCCCTTTTGTGGATTGATCATGTCGGGCATTGTAAATGATCAAATTCTTTTTTGTGGATTGGTCAAACCCTAATTGTAATAAATAGAAAGAGAAGTCGGCCCCCAGAATTAATTAATGTGGTTCTAACCACTCAGAAAGAGAAGTCGGTCCTGCCAGTGAAAAGACACCCCCTTTCAGCGCGTATAAATAAAGGAGGTCAACACCTCATTTGTTCACTCACTCACTTGTTCATTAGAGCGCAAGTTTGGAGCTGCAATTGGAGAAGAAGGAAGAAAGAGAGATGCACATACTTGAGAGAGGACTTTCTGTATTGTTTGGTTCATTCTCTTGGCATTGTATTGGCTATCTATATTAAGAAAGTTTTTGTTGGGTGTTCTCCCCCATGAGGGTTTCCCAGGATAAATGATGTGTCTCTTGTGATTGTGTATTTCTCAGTGATCCTATCTATGCTATCGTTATCTAGTGAATTGAAAAGAAACCCAATAATAGCTTAAACCTTAACATAGTATCAGAGCTAAGCTGAAGAGAGCATATTTCACAAGAAGAAGAAAAACATCACTGTTGTAGTATATGAAAATTAGGGCTTTTTATTGAAGAAGAATCTCAGCCCCCAAAACCATCTAGAAAAGTGCGCCCTACCTCAAGGAACACTTTGGCATATTCAATGCACCTTTTCAGTGGATAGATCTCTCGAAAATTGAAACCTTAGTTTTCACCAGTACCTGAAGTACCAGAAAACCAAAAGTACCAGAAAACCAGAAGCACCAATCCAGAAATCCATTGGTAAACTTTGAAGGGGGAAAAGTTGGATTTTCTGAAATCTAACCACACCAAGCTACTCGCCTTAGCCAAGCGCACCTCCTGGTAAGTTCATAATTCAATTTTGAGCATTTTCATTTTTTGGTCATTTTCCTAGCTCTAGGTAAAAGATGTCTGCAAGCACTAAGCTTGTTGACAAGCTAGAAGGTGTGTAAAACTTTCGTGCCTGGAAGTATAGGATTGGACTCATTCTTGAATAGAATGACCTAGCAAGATTTATTAAAGAAGATGTACCAGAACCTGTCGATGCCGCAGCTAAAGAAAAACACCAAAATGACACAATTAGGGACAAAAGAATCATTGCAGATTCTATCAAAGATCACTTGATTCCTCAAGTGTCTTCAAAGAAGACTCGAAAATAAATGTTTGATGCCCTAACCAGATTATATGAAGGAAATAACATAAATAAGAAGATGAATCTAAGAACTCAACTCAAGAATACAAGGATGCAGAAATGAGAAATGATCCAAGAATATTTCTTCAGAATCTCAGAATTCAAAGAACAACTAGAAGCAATTGGAGATACTATAGACGAAGACGAAATCATAATGACGACCCTTAATAGTCTCACAAGACCTTGGGATGCATTCATTCAAACTATTTGTGCTAGAAAGGAGAAACTACAATTTGATAGTCTTTGGGAAGAATGTATTCAAGAAGAATCAAGGGTAGCTAACCAAGAATATTTGCTATCAAGAGACGAAGATCAAGCCCTAGCTACTCACACTAAAGGATGAAGGAAGAAGTCTTACTTCCAGAAAGAATCTCATAAAGAGTCTCACCCCCAAAACAAATTCATACATAAAGAATCTCAACCAAGGAGATTCCAGAAGTTTCAGAAAGGACAAAGAAAAGGAAAAGATTTATCATCCTACCAATGTTACCATTGTGACAAGATGGGACATATTGCGAAACATTGTCCATCTAGACGAGAATAAATACAAGAAGAAAAACAAGATGTATCATGCCCATGCAGTTGAAGATGAAAAACCACCCACACATATGATAAAAGAACAAATTGAAGACCATGTCTTAATCTCAACCCTCTCAGGATCAGTATCACCTGGTGAGGACAATTGGCTCATTGATAGTGGTGCTTCCAAGAACATGACAGGTCAAAGAGACATTCTCTCTTGTCTTTCAGAAAAGAAGTTTTCTCATAAAGTTACACTTGGAGATGATTATCAATACCCTATCAAGGGAGTAGGAGAATCAAATTAAGCTTAATTCAGAGACTCCAATGAAGATGAAGGATGTACTCTATGTACCAAGTTTGACAAAGAACTTACTCTCCATATTAGCTTTAGAAAAGAAATGTTTCAAAGTTGTCTTTATAGATGGAGAAGTTCTTATGTGGACCAAAGGAAAAACCATGAAAGAAGCAATTGTTATTGGAAAAAAAAGAAGGTGGCTTGTATAAGCTAAAGGGTCATTCAGAAGTAGTCATGGCCCACTCCATTGAGAATCCGTGTGAACTTTGGCATAGAAGATTAGCCCACATCAACTACAAGGCATTACCTTACATAAGCAAAGTGGTCATAGGTCTACCAGAACTCAAGGTTGATCATGAAGGTGTGTGAAATGGATGTGCACAAGGGAAGAACATCAAGAACCCTTTTCCGAAGAGAGACAGTAAAGCAGAAGGAGTCTTAGAACTCATTCACTCAGATGTGTGTGGCCCAATGCCATCAAACTCCATCCGTGGGTATGTATACTATGTATCTTTTATTGATGACTATTCTCGTAAAACATGGGTTTACCTTTTGAAATCAAAAGATGAAGTGTTTAGTAAATTCAAGGAATTCAAAGCCTTGATAGAGAATCTTTATGAAGGAAAGATCAAGATACTCAGGTCAGATAATGGAAGAGAATACACCTCAAAAGAGTTTGTAAACTTTTGCAAGGATGTCGGGATCAAGAGGGAGCTCACCACTCCCTACAATCCTCAACAAAATGGCGTAGCAGAAAGAAAGAACATAACTATAATGGAAGTAGTGAAGACCATGATCCATGATCAAGATCTTCCAATGTGCTTATGGGAAGAAGCATAAAAAAAAACAGTATATGTACAGAACAGTTTGTCCCATAGTGCACTTGGGTTCAAGACCCCAGAAGAGATGTTCTTCGAAAAGAAGCTAGAAGTAAGCCATCTCAAAACATTTGGCTGCCCAGTATTTGTACATATTCCAAAAGAGAAGAGAAACAAGCTGGACCCTTCAGGGAAGAAGGGAATATTTGTTGGATACTGTGAGGTCTCCAAGGCCTTCAGAGTTTATATACCAGGTTACCATCATATTGAGATTAGCAGGGATGTAATCTTTGATGAAGATGCAACACTCAAGAAATCAAGAAGATGCCAGCATGAATAAGTATATGAAGAGGAACCTATAGCTCCCAGAGTTACAGAACCAGTGAGGGAAGTCATAGCTCCCCTGATGAGGATATTCTAGAAGATCATGACATAATAGAATATCAAGAACCTCCCCAGATGTCGATCTCCCACAAGAGAAAGATAGCCTAGGCAAGGGAACTTATTCAATATGGAGAGAAATATGGTGTCCCCGAAGGAACCATGAGACATGTGAAGAAGCCTAAGCCATTCTCTAGTTATATGGCTTTGATGTGTGATCTCTTAGAGAAGGAGCCTACCTACTTTAAAGAAGCCATTCAGAAGAAAGAATGGGCAGATGCTATGACAGAAGAATACCAATCCATCATAAAGAATGATGTATGGGAAATAGTTCCCAGACCAAAGAACAAGGATGTGGTATCTTCCAAATGGATTTTCAAAATAAAACATGTTGATGAAAGTATTGAGAAGTATAAAACAAGGTTTGTTGCTCGTGGATTTTCTCAAAAGGAAGACATTGACTATGCAGAGAAATCTGCTCTTGTAGCCAGATACACTTCGATCAGAACCATCATAGCCCTTGCAACTAAGATGAAGTGGAAGTTACACCATATGGACGTGAAAACTCCTTCTTGAATGGTGTCATTGAAGAAGACGTGTATATAGAACAACCTCAAGGATTTGAAGTTGAAGACAGAAAGACTCATGTGTGAAAGTTGAAGAAGACTCTGTATGGATTGAAGCAAGCTCCTAGAGCTTGGTATGGAAGGATTGATAGTTTTCTGACGAGCTTGGGATTTACCAAGAGTAAAACAGATTCTAACCTTTGCTTCAAGGTTATGAATGATGAGCCTTATATTTTTGTTGTATGTGGATGAACTATTCTTAACTGGAGAAGAAAATCTCATCATTGAATGTAAGAAGAAGCTCGCTACAGAATTTGAGATGAAAGACCTTGGCCTAATGCACTATTTCTTAGGTCTTGAGGTTTGGCAGAGCCCAGAGAGGATCTTCCTTAACCAAAGAAAGTATGCAATTGAAATCCTGAAGTGATTTGACATGTTGGAGTGCAAGTTCATGAATACACCCATGGAAATAAAGTTGAAGCTCCTGGTTGACACTTCGTCAAAATTGATTGATGCTACATTGTATAGATAGATCATTGGATCATTGATGTATCTGACGAACACCAGGCCAGACTTTTGTTTGGCTGTGAACACCTTGAGTCAGTTTCTGGTAGAGCGCAAACGTGTTCACCTAGTTGTTGCAAAACATGTGATGAGGCACCTTAAGGGTACATTAGATTGTGGTCTCAATTATGATGGAGATCGTGCCTTCAAACTGAGTGGTTATACTGATTCAGATTGGGCTGGAAGTGTCTCTAACAGAAAGAGAACTTCAGGATTTTATTTCAATCTGGGGTCAACCATGATCCCATGGAAAAGTAGGAAGCAATCAAGCATTGCTCTTAGCACGACAAAAGACATTATTGCTTGTTCTGCCAGTTGTGAAGCCATATGGCTTCAAAATTTGTTGACAGGTCTATTCGACCTAGAGTTGGAAGCAACCATGATCCTATGTGATAACTAGAGCTACACAAAGATGACAGAGAACCCCGTGTTGCATGACAAGTTAAAACACATAGAGATCCGATATCATTACATCTGTGATATGGTGCAGAGAGAAGCCATAAAGCTCTAGTATGTTAGCACAAATGAACAAGTTGTTGATGTGTTGATCAAGCCTCTATCTCATGTAAAGTTTGAGCACTTTCGAGATAAGCATGGTGTAGTCCGTAAGGACCTCCCTCGAAAGGGGGAGTAGTGTTGTGATGCCAGCCTTGTGTTGATGATGTGTCAGTCTAGTGTTGTGATGCCAGCCCGTTGTTGTGATGCCAGCCCATTGATGTGATGCCAGCCGTGTGTTGATGATGTGTCAGCCTAGTGCTGTGATGCCAACCTTGTGTTGCTGATGTGCTAGCCTCATGTTGTGATGATGTGTCGGCCTCGTGTTGTGATGATGTGCCATCCTCGTGCTGTGATGAGTTGTCATCCTTGCGTTGTGATGCCATCTACATGTTGAAGATGTTGTGTTGCCAATATTGTACTGTGATGCCAACTTCGTGTTGATGATGTTGTGTTGTCAGTCTCGTACTGTAATGCCAGCTTCGTGTTGATGATGTTGTGTTGCCAGTCTTGTAATGTGATGTCATCTTCGAGCTGATGATGTTGTCAACTTCATGTTGATGATATTATGTAGCCATCTTCGTGTTGTGATGCTAGCTTCGTGTTGAAGACTCTCAGCCTAGTGTTGATGTTGATGATGCGCCAACCTCTATGTTGTGTTGTTGCTGCTGATGATGATGCTCCAGCCTTTGTGTTGTGTTGATGATGCTCCAGACCTTGTGTTGTGTTGATGATGAGAAAAACTTTCGATGATTTATAGATATGCCAGTCAGTGTTCCAAGATGTTGTTGATGATGTTTCCCTCTCTCTCGCCTGATGTTGTTGACGAATACCCTTCTTGTTAAGAGGGAGTGTTGAAATATTGTAACTACAAAGAGTATTCTATTTATTATTGATGTATTATTCATTATATCAATCCCCTTTTGTGGATTGATCATATCGGGCATTGTAAATGACCAAATCCCCTTTTGCGGATTGGTCAAACTCTAATTGTAATAAGAAGAATGAGAAGTCGACCCGCAGAATTAATTAATGTGGTTCTAACCACCCAGAAAGAGAAGTCAACCCTGCCAGTGAAAAGACACCCCTTTCATCACCTGCCAGATTGTATAAATAAAGGAGGCCAACGCCTCATTTGTTCACTGACTCACTTATTCATTAGAGCGCAAGTTTGGAGTTGCAGTTGGAGAAAAATGAAGAGAGAGAGAGGTGCATACTTGGGAGAGGACTTTATGTATTGTTTGGTTCATCCTCTTGGCATTGTATTGGCTATCTATATTAAGGAAGTTTCTGTTGGGTTTTCTCCCCCTTGAGGGTTTCCCAAGATAAATGATGCGTCTCTTGTGATTGTGTATTTCTCAGTGATCCTATCTATGCTATGGTTATCTAGTGAATTGAAAAGAAACCTAATAATAACTTAAACCTTAACACCGAGACTAGGACTACAATTAGTGCGGGTTTTTACGCCCAACGTTCACATGAGAATATGCAGGTAACGACAAGGTCAAGGGATCAAGGTTAGATTCAGAAAACAAAATCTCGTGTGCAAGGGGACAAGGCAAGGGTTCCTTAAAACTCTGGTGCTAACAATTTTCCAAGGGAAGGTTTAATTAAGGAGCATGCCTAGAGTGGAAAATCCCTTAAGACTGAGCCACAATTACCCTCTCTAGGTAAATTGTGGTTTGTTAACAAGTCTGACAGTGGTTAAGTTGTAGGTAAAAAGGGGAACAATGCAAGAATCAAACCAATACCCACGTCTAAGGGAGGGAAGAGTACACAAAAGGGTTTACTGTGGGTAACACATCCAAACTAGAGGGGTTAGTAAGGAAGGTATCGATTTATGGGACATTCAATCCTCCAGATTCTCCCACCCCAAATTTTAAAATAAATAACATACGGTCAAGGACATACGACCATAAACCATCCCCTGAGATTTGTTAGAGTTTAAGCTATTATTAGGTTTCTTTTCAATTCACTAGATAATTATAGCATAGATAGGATCACTGAGAAATACACAATCTCAAGAGACACATCATTTATCCTAGGAAACCCTCATGGGAAAGAAAACCCTACAAAAAATTCCTTAATATAGATAGCTAATACAATGCCAAGAGAATAAACTAAACAATACAGAAAGTCCTCTCCCAAGTAGTGCGCCTCTCTCTCTCTCTCTCTCTCTCTCTCTCTCTCTCTCTCTCTCTTCTTCTCCAACTGCAGCTCCAAACTTGCGCTCAGATTATCAAGTGAGTGAGTGAACAAATGAGGCGCTAGCCTCCTTTATTTATACAATCTGGCAGGTGTTGAAAGGACGTGTCTTTTCATTGGCAGGGCTGACTTCTCCTTCTGGGTGGTTATAACCACTTTAATTAATTACAGGGGCCGACTTCTCATTTAGCCTATTACAATTAGGGTTTAACCAATCCGTAAAAGGGGATTTGGTCATTTACAATACCTGACATGAGCAATCCACAAAAGGGGATTGATCTAATGAATAATACATCAATAATAAATAGAATACTCTTTGCAGTTACAATATTTCAACACTCCCCATTAACAAGAAGGGTATTCTACAACAACAACAGGCGAGAGAGAGGGCAACATCATCAACAACATATTGGAACACTGACTAGCATATCTATAAATCATCGGAAGTTTTTCTCATCATCAATATCATCATTCACAGCAAGGAGCTGGAATGGCATCATCATCCTCATTAGCATGAGGCTAAGGTAACATCATCATCATCTTCAGCGTGAGGCTAAAGTAACATCATCATCTTCGGCATGAAAGATGAAATAACATCATCATCATCATAATCATCATCATCATCATCTTCTTCTTCAGCAATAAGATGAAGTGACATCATCATCATCAACTTCAGCAAGAAGCTGAAGTGGCATCATCATCATCAACTTCATCAACATGGATTAGTATAACACTAATACATCATCATCATCAATAACAACACAAGGCTGATACACCATCAAAAACAACAATATCACAACACAAAGGCTGGAGCATCATCAACAACAACAACATCACAACACAAAGGCTGGAGCATCATCAACATCAACACTAGGTTGAGAGTCTTCAGCATGAGGATGGCATCACAACATGAAGTTGGCTACACAATATCATCAGCACGAGACTAGCACATCATCACAACACGAGTCTGACACATCATCACAACACGAGGCTGGCATGTCATCAACACGAGGCTGGCATCACAAAAATTAAGTTGGCACATCATCACAACACGAGGCTGGCATGTCATCAGCACGAGGTTGGCATCAAAACAATTAAGCTGGCACATCATCACAACAATTAAGTTGGTACATCATCACAACAATTAAGTTGGCACATCATCACAACAATTAAGCGAGTACATCATCACAACAATTAAGCTGACACATCATCACATCAATTAAGTTGGTACATCATCACAACAATTAAGCTGACACATCATCACAACAATTAAGTTGACACATCATCATAACAATTAAGTTGGTACATCATCAACACAGGGCTGGCATCACAGCACTAGGTTGGCATCACAACACTCGGTTGGCACATTATTATCATGGGGTTGGCATCACAAAACTACTCCCCCTTTCGAGGGAGGTCTTTACAGACTACACCAAGCTTATCTTGAAAGTGCTCAAACTTTACACGAGATAAAGGCTTGGTCAACACATCGACAACTTGTTCATCTGTGCTAACATATTGGAGCTTTATGGCTCCTCTCTGCACCATATCACGAATAAAGAGATATTGGATCTCTATGTGCTTCGACTCATCACGGAACGCAAGGTTCTCCATCATCTTTATACAACTCGGTTATCACATAGAGTCACGGTGGCTTCCATCTCCAGATCAAATAGATATGTCAACAACATCCAAAGCCATATGACTTCACAATTGGCGGAACATGAAACAATGTAATATGCTTCTGTCATGCTTGGAGCAATGTTGAATTTCTCCCTACTCTTCCATGAAGTCATGGATAACCCCAGACTGAAACAACATCTTGAAGTGCTCTTTTTATCAGAAGCACTTCCAACTCAATCTAAATCGGTGTAACCACTCAGTCTGAAGTCATGATCTCTAGTATAATAGGGACCAAAATCCAACGTACCCTTAAAGTATCTCATCATATGTTTTGTAGCAATAATGTGAACATGTTTGGGTTCTACCAGATACTGACTCAAGGAAAAACATATATCTAGCTTGGTGTTCGTCAGATACATCACTAAACCAATAATATGTTTGTACAAAGTAGCATCAACCAATTCTGACGAGGTATATACTAGGAGCTTCAACTTCGTTTCCATGGGTGTGTACATGGATTTTCCTTTCAACATGTCAACCCTTTTCAATTTTAACTGTATACTTCCCTTGTTTTAAGGAATATCTTCTCTATGTTATGTCAAACTTCAAGGCCTAAGAGATAATGCATTTAGGTCTTCCATCAAACTCTGTAGTGAGCTTCTTCTGCAATCTGTGATGAGATTTTCTTCATTTTGTCAAGAATACATCATCTATATATAATAGTAACATCACTTGGCTCATCATTCATAACCTTGTGATACAGGTTAGAATCAACTTTACTCTTGGTAAAGCCCAAGCTTGTCAGGAAACTGTCAATTCTTCCATACCAATCTCTACAAAGCTTCCTTCAACTGGCAGACATGAGTCTTTCTATCTTCAATCTTCAATTCAAATTTTCTCATTACATTGTACTAATTTGGTACACTTGCTCAGTTGCAACTTAATATGCACAATCATGTGCTAGCTCTATGTTCTCTTTGCAAAGCACTATCTGTCTCACTATCTGGGAGTATGTCCTCTACTCTCTTTGTAACTGTTCCTTCTGGAACTGAGACTCTGCACTTGCACCTGCTCTAAGACTGAGAATGATTGCTTCATCCTCACTGTGGCTGCTGAAATTTGTGAGTAACTCCTCTTATTCTATCACGACAACAACTTCATCTGAAACTGAGAGTGGCTCAATAACTGATACTGAAGATAGCTCTTCTTCTTTCATGGAGGTAACACTATCTTTCATCATAGTCATGTATCCATGACCCGACTAATGTACTGCACCAACTGCCACTTAATTTTAAATATGGGGATTGCTCCCCCTGCATCTCATACTATATATATGCATCATGGTTGTTCTGGTTGTCTTCATAAATGTTGGAACCATTTCTTCAATTACTGGAGTAAGTGTCTCGTCATAGTCTTCTCCATCTTGCTGGGAGAATCCTCTAGACACACATCAGGCTTTGTACATATGCAACATGCTTGATCTGTATAGATCAATATTGGAAGTCAATACTGACTTCTCTTCTAGTCTCACAGAAGAATCCATATCCCAGTCTTTCTGACTGGCTTCCTTCCCTATTACTGAAACAAGGGAATCTTCCAAGAGATTTCATATCTCCTAGGAATATCTGAAGTTACGATCTAGTCTTCTCATGGCATCTATCTCCCAATGTTAGAAGTTGTCTCTTCATTTGATCCTTTCTGATATCAAGTTTATCCTTGATTTCTTTTGAGAGTACAAGGACTTCATCATCTCTTACAGGGTATACTTGGTGTTGAATACCATGTCTAAGTATGAAAGACTGAGTTAGGATTCAAACGAGTTCTGCTTCCCATCAAGGTGGCTTCATTAACCTTTGAACAATTCTACTGCGAGATCTTGATCTAATGTTTGGTCATCTTTGGAGCCTTCTGCTCCTGACAATTAATCTTCATATGAGATACTTTGAATCTCAAAAGATAGCTTCTTCTTCATATCCTTTGGTACATGAGTGTATATGGTCATGTACATAGTCTGCTTCATGTCTCATATAATATGTTGCCTTCAACAACCTTCACTATAGCTTCCTCAGGGTTATCACCTGTGACCTGAAACAAGGTAAAAAAAACATCGAGCAAGAATAATACTCTTTTGATAATAGTAGATAAAAAAATAGCATGAATAATCATCACAATAGCTCCTTTAGAGATATCACTTGTGGCCTGTCTGAAGCAAAGATCAAAAGTAAGAAATACAATACGAAATGAGGTCAACACTCTTATAGTGTTTTGATCAAACATTCCTCCATGGCAACCTGGAACTAACACAAGGGGTTTCTCCTAGAGGAGATGTTAGTTGTATCAGGCAAATGATTACATTAAGCATTTATCTCAATATGCTCACATGCTACCAAGTATAATACTTTTCAAGGACTGCTATCAACTATAGTGTTTGCTTGTAAAGGGGTAGTCATCATCTTGTCAAGTGCAACTTTGAATCTTATCAACTTAATTAATCAAACCTGGAACCTGGAGCCTTGTCCTCAATAATGAGGGTGTTTTTTTTCTTCCAAGTTTCCTTCACTCAAGATGACAAGTGCTTTATTCAACCTGTCTTTTGTACTAGGACAATATGCTCTCTTGACAGAAGGTTGGGTTAGAGAATAAACTCTATGATCTCTACTTTAATCCATCTAATATTTTGACCAAAGGTTAGTATGATGGTCATAGCTTCAACATGCAACACTGATCAAAATAATGTCATAACAAATAGATGCATATCAGAATAATCAAACCTAAGTTGCATTATTCTTCTGAATGTGTTGGATCTTGAGATCCTTCTGGATCTATGGCAAGAGATCTCTTCTCCTACAAACACCCTTTAAAGATTAATCATTTAAACATGTGTGAGTACATACCTCTGATGGAATTTGCAGGTAGTGGCACCATCTGGTAGAAGCAATAATGATCACCAACTCTTAAAAACTTCAAGGGTGACTGCAACTGGTACTACGGTTGATACTTCAACTAATAATGCAACTTCAATTGATACTGCAACTGATTATGAGAATGCAACTGCAACTTAGGGTTTTATGAGGAAACCCTAATTTTTCAAACTTCAAATTTTGAAATTCTGATCCAGGGGGTAGATGCACTGAGTTGAGGCGACTAAGCTGGTGCAGTCAGATTTCTGAAAATCCAAATTTTACCCCTTCTGGACTAGTGCTTCTGGTTTTTTGGTACTTTGGTACTTCTGGTTTTATGGTAGTTCTGGTACTCTGGTACTTCTGGTTTTCTAGTACTTTTGGTACTTTGTGAAAACTAAGGTTTCACTTTCTGGGAGATCTACCCACTGAAAAGGTGCACTGAAGGTGCCAAAGAGCTCCTTTAGCTAGGTCGCACTTTTCTAGATGACTTTGGGGCTGGAAACCTTCTTCAATAAAAATCCCTAATTTTCATGTACGACAACAATGACGTTTTTATTCTTCTTGTGAAAGATGCTCTCTTCAGCTTAGCTTTGATACCATAAAGTCCTCTCCCAAGTAGTGCGCCTCTCTCTCTCTCTCTCTCTTCTTCTCCAACTGCAACTCCAAATTTGCGCTCTGATTCCATGTTTGAGTTTAATATATTATTAGGTTTGTTTTCAATTCACTAGATAACCATAACATAGATAGGATCATTGAGAAATACACAATCACAAGAGACACATCATTTATCCCGGGAAACTCTCATGGGGGAGAAAACCTAGCAAAAACTTCCTTAATATAGATAGCCAATACAATGCAAAGAGAATAAACCAAACAATACAAAAAGTCCTCTCCCAAGTAGTGCGCCCCTCTCTCTCTCTTCTTCTTCAACTGCAGCTCCAAACTTGCGCTCTGATGATCAAGTGAGTGAGTGAACAAATGAGGCGCTAGCCTCCTTTATTTATACAATTAGGCAAGTGCTGAAAGGACATGTCTTTTCACTGGCAGGGCCGACTTCTCCTTCTGGGTGGTTATAACCACTTTAATTAATTATGGGGGCTGACTTATCATTTAGCCTATTACAATTAGGGTTTGACCAATCCACAAAAGGGAATTTGGTCATTTACAATACCCGACATGATCAATCCACAAAAGGGGATTGATATAATGAATAATACATCAATAATAAATAGAATACTCTTTGCAGTTACAATATTTCAACAAGATTAACCATTTAAAGAAATAACAAAACATAATTTATAAGTCTGATGGAATCATTTCAGAGGACCAGGAATTTCGCCTATTGTTAAAAATTTACTCTAGTAGGCATTCTACATTGAAAGTATTGAAATGATGAACATGTAAATTCACCTTCCGGTGTACACAAAAACAACAAGACCAATTGTAAAATTTGATATCAGAATTCGGGTGTCGTGACAACAATTACTAACAATATAGACAATTAATAATATTACAGATTCCAGTATAAATTAAAATACCATAACTGGTGATGAGGAAATCGAAGACGTTCTCCCGCGATGGCGATCCTCCCATCCTCTCGCTTGCTAACCATGAATACTTCACCGATACCTCCCAGCCAATGCTAGGGGTACTCTTCTTTCCCCTCAGCTCCCCGAGCCGCAAAAGGTCCACACACACAATACCATAGAATGCTAGCTCCCAGCTTGCCTCACAAGGTCGAGCTACCACTCGTTACTCGAGATGGGTATCCAAACTCCCACAAGAAAAAATCCAGTCAAGATAAATTCCGGCAGTGTAACCTTACGCATACCAGATGTGATCCATACTCCTCCTCTGCCATCCTTTTTATAGAGTTTTCTTAGTGATTCATTTCCCAAACCCTCATTAGATTATTTTTATCAAATTTAATTAGGTAAAACCTCCCACATACACATGTCACGTGATCCCTTAGTTGCACCAGAAAATCAATTTATTAATTAATTAACTTTGCCTATTTTCCTCACCCACCTAAAAGCATTCCTAAAAAACTTCTTCGGTGTCCCTTTATTCCCTTACAATTCTTAAATGACTGAAGTCTTTCCTAAAACCTAGTTGAGTTCATAATTAGAAGGTTCCAAAGACTAGATTCCCTACTATGTTAGACATTCCCCTTTTCCTTAAGTTTCCCCTTTTCTTCTAAGTTCAGATTTAGCAAGTTTAGATATAAACAACAATTTACCCTTTTAATGAATTAATCCTCCATTACAATTTTACTTTAATTATTAATGATTGAATTTTCTTTACCTCCTTCTTGTTACATGTCTATTTAGTTTTTTTTTGTTCACAGGTTCTACTTAGACCTAGGTTTTAAATTCACTAGGCTTGGAAACAGTTCTTAAGGGAAAATTTTGTTATTAAACTTTACTCGTAACATCATTCATTTTAAGGTCGACCAGGTCCTAAGGAGGCATAGTTTTCTAGGTACTAGGTTCATTAACTTACCATAGTTAAAATTGTGGTGTTCCCTTCAATATGCACTACGTGCTCCAAGGGTTCCACTCGCCTGCATTTTGGTTTTATTTGCGCGACATGCCCTTCAAGACACACTACATGCTTCAAGGGTGCCACTCACCTCTTGACTGAATTTGGTAGACGTCAAACCCCTGGAGTCAATACTTCGTCAGGTGACCTTGTGAGAGACTAAGGGCCTCTAAGGAATAAGGACCATTCCTTATTGTGCGCCCCTTAGAATCATCGTGAGCGACTGCCATAGTTTTCCCTTGTGACATCGTGGATCTCTCTAACTAGGTAATCGTTAACCTACAGTTCGAGCCACAACAAGAGTGATAGTAGGTTGCGGCAGGTTTGTTGCCACACCTCTCCCTCAATGTCTCTGGTTGTCGTGTGTGACCCCTTTACTCCTATGTGAGTATGGTTAGCAAGCTACCGTCAACCCACATCCATCAACGAAACATGTCAGCTATAAAAAATCAACATCATAATATCTAGTCATATGTCACATCGAAAATATCAAAAACATTCAAACCATAACAATCCATTCCCTGACTCGATCTGAAGTCCAAGGAGACCCATTGATGTTGTTGGCATCCTCTAACGTCCATATTCCTACACACTGAAGAGAAACTAGTCAATAATACTTGTCGATATAAATATAGCAAAATAACATATCATCAGATCCACAACATCTCATAATCAAAATCAAAACAACCAATCGTATGATGAACCAAATTACTTGCATGCAAGTGTCCTCAAAGAATAAGTTTGATCAGTGTGCGCAAGAGCGGGATGTTAGACCACCAAATTGCTACAACACACAAAGCACTCAAGAATGCAACATGAACTCATAATGAGAAAGTAACTTGGGGATTTATATCTTATGGATTTCCATAGAGGATTTCCTAACCTTTATTTTTCCTTCATAAAACCCTAAATTTCCAAGCTAGCAACATGTGGGCCTGTATTCCTTGGAAAAAATTGTATTGGCGAGTTTCATGCAAGACTCTCATTTTTGGCGAGTTCAATCAATTTCAATAAGAAGGCAAGTTTCATGGTAATTTTGTTGTCAATTACTCATTTAAGAGTAAAATCAATAAGACTCGTGAGTATCATCCAAGTCTCATAACATTGGTTTATACCCTAGGAATACTCTAAAAGGAAGGAATTGGCCTAAATACTTTAGATCGGCTATAAGAAACATAAAACCCTAGTTCCACAGTCGCAAGACAATGATGATGCCACCAACGAAAAGCCTCAAATCGACAGTTGAAAAATGACTTAAATGAATTAGTCAATAAGCTCTATATAGCTAGGCTCCCCAACCCTATGCACAATATCTCCCAAAAATGAATAAACATGCTCAAATAGCCTCAAACAAGATGCCTTTCCCCAACCAATAAAAAGAAACCCAAAGACTACTTTAGGTTAGGCAATATCTAGTTGCAATAAGTGATCACCAACATAAACAACCATGAAACATACCCTAACGAGAGACGAAATGAGCGAAGGAGGTTCACACTCCCTCTAATACCATATTTCATATTCATAGGGGAGTGAAGGGATTGAATGGAACCAACCTATAAGCCCTAATTCCTGCAATAAACAAGGAGAAAGAAAACACTAGGATACCACAACATAAAATCCTAACAAGTGCACCCTAGAGTTGATCAATAAGTGTGCTAGAGATAGAATCCATAAGTACACTAGAGAGAAGAAAATGCAACCCAAGCACATGAGACAAACACTTGATATGGAGACTGTAGGTTAAGGAATGAATCACTTGCATATTAAAATGATCAATTTACAAATGCTCTTGAGTGTATTTATAGTATATACATCACTCAAGAGTTAGGGCACCCTCCCCAAGAGCAATAATGTGTTTGCATAATGACTAGGTTGGTCCTTACCACCTAGGCTATATAATAAATGTGTTGACTAAGTGATTTTTAAGCCAAACCCTAGAAACACACTACTACACAATAACATAAAGAGGTCATCAATGGCCATATGTGAAGATTGCATCATCACTTCAACCAATATCACTAATAACAGAGAATTCCTAAATAGAATAAGTGTGGGGGGGGGTATGATTTCTTTTTCTATTGAAAAAATACTTATATTCATCACACAATCACTTGTACAAATAAAGCAATACCACACTCAATGCACACACTTATATTAATGGTGAGGAGTATGATACTTAACCCATGCACTTACAT
>ML781386.1:34632-57368 GCA_009831015.1 Picea engelmannii | reverse complement strand
ATATATATATATATATATATATATATATATATATAATGTTGGTGGAATCGACAACCCGTGGTTCTCGTACTTGTGTGACACGTGGTTGATACCCGTCTGCTACCCATATACCCCCAGGTGCACCACACATCCCGCAAGCATGGAACAAAGATAAAGTGGGGTGAGGATCGAACTTGAGACCTCCTTTACACAATTCCTTCCATTTACATGGCACATGCCAATCGGTCTACAACCCTGCGTGTTATATATACTACATATTATAATAATATTATTATATGTATTACATATCATATCCACATTAGTATATGACAATTATATAATATAATATTATATATAAATATTCAAATTTGTAATTTAATTATTATTTTTTTATTAAATATTTACAATCAAAATTGCAAAAAGCAGAAGAGTATATATAATGGACTCCATAACCTTTCCATGAGAGAAACTAAAGTAAAAATAAAAGTAGTGTACTCTGAGTGATCTAAAGAGTGGGCATCTTTGATCAACTGAGCTCCTTTCGCCAAAAGTTGATGACGAACCTTTTCTTTGCACAAAACACTAAAAGTAGACAAAGAGCTAACCTCTTGCTCAAAAAATGATTCACACCCTGTTGATATTATGGTAGCTGCGGGAGGTTTCAACTTCCATGTGTAACCTCTAACTTGATTAGAATATTTCAGAAGCTAGAGAAATCCTAAATAGATGTGTAAGAACTCTAGAAGACAAGTTGGCTCAGTAAAAGAATTTATAATAAAGTATTAGCCTCTAGAAAGAGAAGTTGGCCTAGAAAGTTGAAAAGGAGCACTATAAATAGAGGGAGCTTGAGCTCATTTGGACACACACTCTCTCACACTCAAGATAAGGGATGCGTAAGTCTAGAGGAGGAGTGAAACTGCAATGACTATCGTCGGGAGTTGGTCTTGGTTTATGGTTTTTGGACTTTCTTCTTGGTGTGCTACCTTTGGAGAAAGGTGCACTATCTCTTGGTTATTTGTTGGGTCTCGTACTACTTCTGGAATTAATCTATCTGTCAAGGTTACGGTGCTCCGAGGTAGTTGTGTACCTATGGTTGGGTGACAATATTGTGATATTGTCTATGGTTAAATGAGTACATATTAATAGGTTATGGGCCTACACCACCTTCAGGATAGTCTAACCACTAGAAGGTAAAGTGACGGTTCTTTGTTAAGCTCGTTGTGGCACCAGTTGCAGCTGCAGCTAGGGTTTATGATTGTGCAACTGCATCAAACCCTAATCTAACTTTTTGGGCACTTCAAGTGAGATGTTTGGCATAATTATTGGACATTCTAGTGCACCTTAGCCTATCACACCTCTTGGTACTCTCATCAAGCAAAAACGTCAAAATTGAATTTTTGGGTGAAAGTCAAATTGACTAGTTAGGGTCAAAGTCAATGTTTGACTGATCACAGTCAAATTCAAAGTTAGTCATGAATTACTCCATGAAATCATAGAACAAGCTAGAAGGAGCTTCAAACTTCAGAGCATGGAAGAAATGGATTGACCTCATCCTTGCCAAGAACAAGGTTCTAGATATCGTGAAGGGAAAGATCGTGGAACCATAGTTTGAAGCCAGAAAATAATATGAACCTCAGAAGGTCGCATCAATGGAGAAGTTCAAGGACAATGACATCAATGCTATGAGTATCATTGTGGACTCTGTAAAATATCACTTGATACCCTACATATTCAATCTTGACTCATCCAAGAAGATGTATGATGCCCTAACTAACCTTTTTGAAGTCGGAAATATTGGACAAGTGATGAGTCTGAAGAATGAGCTTCGTGACACAAAGATGACTAAGGATGATATTGTAGCCTCATAATTTGTAAGTATTTCTCAGTTGAGAGATCAACTACAAGCCATTGAAGAAGTTATTCCAGAAAAGGAAATTGTGAATAGTGCACTTAATGCTCTCTCTAGATCATGGGATGCATTTGTTGAAAGCATGAACACAAGGAAGGAGTTTCGAGTGCTTGAAGAACTTTGTACTTGTTTCTCACAAGAAGAGACAAGGATAAACTCAAAAGAAATATCTCAAAAAGAAGAGGATGCTCAAGTCTATGCAACAAAGTTCAAGAGACATGGAGGTAAGAAAAGATTTGGTTCAGAAAATTCATAAAAGAGATATGTCAAAGGTACAATGTTATGGATGCCATGATTATGGCCACTACAAAAGGGATTTCCCTAAACTAGAAAAGAAGAGAAAGGAAAGGCACCACAGGTCAACTGCCAATCATGAAGAACCTTCAAAGAAAGCCAAGCATGAAGAAACAAATTTATTCTACTACTCAACTCTTACAGGATCCTTTGAAGATGACATGTGGTTGATTGATAGTGGAGCTTAAAGAAATGTGACTGGTGATCGTGAAAATCTCTCAAACATGAAGGAAAATGAAACATCTCATAAAGTGGAACTTGGAGACAATAACTCTTATGCACTCAAAGGATTGGGAAAAGCTTCTATCAAAATGGAATTAGGTAACAATGTTCATCTCAACAATGTTTTATATGTTCTTGGTTTGAAAAATAATTTAGTAGCTATGTCTTGCTTGGAGGACAAAGGAGATAGAATAGCCTTTGTTGATGGAAAAGTTATTGTATGGTCTAAAGATTCAAAAATAGAAGATGATAGAGTTATTGTGATACATGAAGGAAGATTGCATAAACTCCGAGGTCAGAATGCTCAAGCTCTTGTACATGATGAACTCAATCCTAGTGAGTTATGGCATAGAAGGTATGCTCACCTTCATTATCAAGCATTGTTGTCTCTAAAACAAATGGTTGTAGACATACCAGAACTACAATCAGTACATGAAGGCATTTGCAAAGGATGTGCACTTGGGAATAATATTAAGAAGCCATTTCCAAGTAATGAAAATAGATCCAAGGAGATCTTGGATATGATACACTCAGATGTATGTGGTCTTATGCCAGTAAAGTCTCTAGGAGGCTCTCTTTACTATGTGATGTTCATTGATGAATTCTCAAGAAAGACTTAGATGTACATGATAAAAACAAAAGATGAAGTATTTGGCAAGTTCCGAGAATTCAAGGCCAAAGTGGAAAACTTGACAAATAAGAAGATCAAGACGCTAAGATCTGATAATGGAGGAGAATACACCTCCAAGGAACTCGTTTCCTTTTGTAAAGAAGTTGGGATTAGGAGGGAGCTAATTGTCCCACATAATCCTCAACAGAATGGTGTGGCAGAAAGAAACAATTGTTCCAATGAAGAATATGTTAAGGTAGTGATGAATGACCATAATCTATCCATGTTTCTATGGGGAGAAGCAACGATGACAACTATATATATTCAAAATAGAAGTCCTCATCGTATATTGAAGAACATGACTCCAAAAGAAGCCTTCTTAGGAAAAAATCCAAGTGTGGAACACTTAAGGATCTTTAGGTGTCCTGTCTATATCCATGTTCCCAAGGACAAAAGGAAGAAGTTGGAACCTTCAAGAAAGAAGGGCATATTCATTGGATATAGTGATACATCAAAATATTACATAATTTATGTCCCAGGTCAACAGAAGATTGAAATCGTTAGGGATGTAACTTTTGATGAGAATATTTCCTTCAAGAAATCTATAGAAGATCTCATAGACTCCAATTATGAAGAAGAATATGAAGACCCCAAGGAAGAAAGTACATGTTCACCAGAACATCCCAGTGAAGAACCAAACCAACCACTTGAACCTGTAGAACCAATTGTTGTACCCAAGAATATAAAATGACCAGCATGGGTATAATCCACCTTACAATAAGAAGAAAGACATAAAGCTCCCAGTGGCACCTTCAGGGAAAGAAAGAGGCCCAAAATATTCTCTATCTATGTCGCACTCATGACATGTCTTATCAATGAAAAACCTTCCACCTTTGAGGAAGTAGGCAAGAAGAAAGAATGGAAGAATATCAATCCATCATGAAAAGTGATGAATGGGAAATTGTGCCTAGATCTGAAGGAAAGTCGGTAGTAACTTCAAAATGGGTTTACAAGATAAATCATGCAGTAGATGGGAGTATCGATAAATACACATCGAGATTCATGGCTAAAGGGTTCTCCCATCAGGAGGGAGAAGACTATGATGAGACGTTTTCTCCAGTTTCCATATATACCTCTATCAGAGGCATCATATATCTTACAACATCCATGGATTAGAATTTACATCAGATGGATGTAAAGACCTCTTTTCTCAATGGAGTAATTGAGGAAGAAGTATACATAGAGCAACCTTGAGGTTTTGAGGTACACCCAAGAGATACCCATGTATGCAGATTAAAGAAGGACTTGTATGGACTCAAGCAAGCTCCAAGAGCTTGATATGCACAAATTGACAGTTACTTGAAGAGACTTGGATTTTCCAAAATCTATGTTGATCCAAACCTTTATTAAAAGGTTGTGAATGATGCACTTGTGATCCTACTACTATATGTTGATGATTTTTTTCAACAAAGCAAATAAGTCTTGCCTCTCAACCTTGACTTAAGGAAAATTGGGGCAAACAATAGATGCATAAAACAAAAAATAAACTATATATCCTTATGATTTTGCATGGGTTGGCTAAGACAAACCACTTTGCAAGGTGTAGGCACAATTTAATTACAATTAATACAAAACAAAAATTATTTGAACTTGAGAAGAATGCAAGCCCAAGAGACTCTCTTGGGATGCTTACAATCAAGGAAAGAGATGAGAGAAGAAAGGGGTTTTGTTACCCCAAGTTGGGAGGTTATCCTTGAGTGTTCTATGGCCCCAAATGGGCAGCACCTCCCCTTGTCCTGGTGAGAATCTGCAAAAATCAGCAAGCAAAAGCTTGCTGAAAATTTCTGCAAAACACTAAAAAACTTGTCAATTTCTGCTAGCAAGCAAAACAAAAATTTACATATAAAAATCTGAACCTGTATTTGAGTATTTGGGAACTAAACTAGAACAAAAATATGTTTATGAGTGAATGGAAATGAAAGAAATAATATCAGAAATATATTGGAGGAAATCCTTGGTTGAACAAGCAAATTTCTAGATCTAAAATTTGCTCCTTCAAACCCTATGTGACCTGCATATAAGTGAGATATTGCTACAAAACAACAAGGAGGTGAGTAGACTAATTGAAAATGAAAAATATTTTGTTATTTCAAATAAACTAACTCATAAAACCTACAACAATACTACCATAAGTTTTTCTAAGAAAAATACTTTGTTTGGATCTCTTAGATTAGATTATAGAAGCAAGAAATACACAAGAAAATAAGGCAACAATATCACCTCACACAAAATACCATGGAGAAAAACAAGAAGACTCTTAATGCACCATGATATAAACTCCAAAGATTCATTTTATTAATGGCAAAATATTGCTGCAAATACTTTCAACAAGATTTACAAGAAGAAATGAGAAATGAGAAAGAGAGAAGAGTGGGAGAGATTTGGGCAGCATAAGTTTTCTCTGAGAATATATGTGAAATGAGGGAGGGGTGAGCATTATTTTATACCTGGGACGCAAGAGAGATCCCTCTTGGATTATTTCCAAGTGGCAAACAACAAGCAAGAGTGATCATCTCAAGGAGGGGCGCACTTTTAGGGTTTTGGTATAGCTAGGGTTTGAGGGTTGAGGGTAGAGAGGGGGGAATCAACTTTAGACTCACCCAACAATTATGTTAGGCACTTAGGAGGGTGCACTTAGGGATTTTCCTAGGTTTTCACTTTAATTTTTTAGTTTAGGCAAGTTACTCACCAAGGGGGGCGCACTTTTCTTAGGGAGATGATGAGTTGAGGTTGTGGCTAAGCAAGAAGGGTTGGGTTAAGTTAGAAAATCACTTTTATAACTTAGAAAAAGTCTTAGGAACCATATCCCACTCTTTCACATGACTATTTTCCAATTTTTGGCATTTTAACTTAGCCAAATTAAGCAATTAAATTGCTGACTCAAGACTGACTTGAACTCCTCATGGACAATGACCTAGCAAAACTTGTCCACTTGAGATGAAAATTGGTCCAATGGTGTAGGGGGTATCATTCCATTTCTTTTGAGTACTCACACCCCTATCAAAATCCCCCAGGACCAAATGTTTACATTTTTACATCCAATTTAATTAAAATTACCATTAACTGGGTAATTTTAATAAATTGGAAAAAAACTACTTAGACTCGGCGATGTCTAGCATGGTCATTTACAATATTCCTAGACCCTAGTCACCCATTGGGATCAATCATTAGAACTCCTTTCACCACTTTGGAGGATTATTGTGAGTGAAAAACTCAAGGGTAATTAAAAAGGCTAGTTAGGCCACTAATGAAAGGAATTCCCTAATGAAAGGACTTCCCTAATGATAAAGTCTTAGTACACTAACCTAAAATATGATCCATGCAGACTCATTAGATTATTATCCCATGCATGGGAGCAGACATTCTGATTACAAAAAGACGTGTCGGGGGGAAAAATGCCTAGTAGAACCAAAACGTCTTCAACTTTGTTGCACCATCAGGTACATAGCTTCATGGAACATGCAGTTGACTCCCTAGTCAAAATAGGTGGTCAAATTTGGCTCCACATGGAGACGTGTGTTCTATCTTTTTGAAGGAGAGCATACGAGAACTTCAGAATCTACAAAATCGATTGCTCACCAATATCCAACATAAATATATGTACAAAAGAAATAAAATAAATAAATGAAAAGATATAAATAATAATCACATAAATGAAACTACTATTGACAACACTTACATAAATGAAACTATGATACAATGAATCACATAAGTAACATAACTATACAATCAAATGAAACGATACAAAACTGAAAGAAAATGAGAAGGGTTAGAAATACGTTACAAAGGGTGCCCCTTTGGACACCAAGTTTCTCATCATCTGAAAAAGAGTTTGAGTTGTTTCCCATTCTTTGGAATGTTTATGGGCTCACCAACCAAATGGATGAGGTCGAAAGAAATTGGGCCTGCTATTTCCCGGATCACATATGCACCCAACCACAAACTATCAAATTTTTCATGCTTGCATGGTTTCTCTTTTCCTTTATCTCATAGTAGTATTGTATCGCCAACCATGAAATCCCTCTACCTTGATGACTTATAAAAATCCTTTTTAACCTTAATCTGATTCTTGCAATTCTGATTATACGCCCTTCTTCTATTTTTATCTAACTCTATTATCTGATTAACTCTATTATGAACTGCATCATGTCCTCTGGAAAAAGCAAAAACCAAACCATAAGTTGGAAGTCTAAGGTTTACAGGAAACCTAGCCTCCAAACCATAAACCAACTCAAAAGGACTTTTCCCTGTTTTTTCTTTCTTAGTTATTCTATCAACCCATAATGCATGTTTGATCTTATTATCCCAAGACCTTTTGTTTTCCCCAACAATTTTCTTGACTATGGTCATTAAGTTTTTATTACTTGATTCAGCTTGACCATTTCCTTGGGGATAATAATTTGATGCATGTGATACGATAATGCCATATTTAAAACAGAAAGAAGACATTTCTGATGAAAAAAAATATTTAGCATCATCTGTTACTATCTTTGAAGGAACACCAAACCTAGTTTTGATCTTGTCTTCAAGGAAGTCCATGACAACCTTTTTAGTTGTTGACTTAGTGGGAATGGCTTCAACCCATTTGGTGAAGTAATATGTAGTTGTTACGACCCATGAATAACCATTACTTGAATTATCTCTGAACCTTCCTATGAAGTCCAAACCCCACTGTTGAAAAGTGCTTCAACCACTACTGGCTACAAAGGGAGGGAGGCTAACTTTTGTTTCCCAATGAAAAGCTGACAAGGCTCACATTTTCTCACAAATTGATGTACATCTGAAAAGATGTTGGGCCAATAATATCCTTCTCTAAGGATTTTGTGGGTTGTTGTTTTAGCTGCATAATGACCACCACAAAACTCAACATGGAATTCATCCACTAGTTTCTTAGCTTCAACTTCATCCACACATCTAAGGATAATTCCATCAGGATTCCTCCATCCTAATACATTTCTAGTGAGAACATACTTAGAAGATTTTAATCTTAAATCCCTTTTCTTGTGATCCACTAGATGACTTGGAAATGTCATATTATTAACATAGGAAATAATATCTGCATACCACTCAACTTGTTCAAGATTCAATAAGTTAGGGGAAAACTCTTGATTGTTATTTTGACAAATCATACCGAAGGCCATTTCATTCCCTTCAGTCAACATCTTAGCTAAACCTTGTCCCTTGACCAACTTGGTGGGTTTGATTTCCAAATCATACTCTTGGATTTTAGCAATCCATCTACCCCTTGAACCTAATCCCTCTGACTGAGACAATACATATTTAATTGTTGAATTAGGCACATACCCAATCACTTTGGAATATCCAATGAAGACTCTAAAATATTTTACAGACTTTACCAAAGCATAGGCATGTTTTTCAAACATGGGATACTTTAACTCTTCATTTTGAAAGGCCCTACTCATGTAAGCAATGGGTTGGTCATGGCCTTGGTCATTTTTCTGAAGTAACACACCGATAATGGTATCTTCAGAAGCAAAGGAAAAAATATGAAAGTCCTTTGAATAATTTGGCCTTATGAGGATGAGAGCTTCAGATATGACAGTCTTAATCTCTTGGAAAACTTTATTACTTTCATCATTCCATTCAAACTTAACATCCTTCTTAAACAACTTATAGACAGGCTTCACTATTTCTGCATAATTTGGAATGAACTATGGACAAAATTGGTTTGGCCCAAGAAGGATTGGAGATATTTCTTAGATATAGACAAAGGGACCTTTTCAATTATCTCAACTATCTCTGGATCTAACTTGACCCTATCTTTGGAAATTATGTGGCCCAAGATTTTCCCTTTCGTTACCCCAAAAATTGACTTAGCAGGATTCAAAGAAATTTCAAACTCCCTACATCTTTCAAAAACCTATTTTAAGTGACCAATATGACTCTTCCCATCCTTAAAAAACACTGTTAAATCATCCTAATAAATTTCAATGATTTTTCCAATTAACCCCCTAAAGGCATAATCCATAGCTCTTTGAAAAGTAGCTCCAACGTTAGATAAGCCAAAAGGAATTCTCAGATATTCAAAGGTACCCCATGGAGTAGTGAAAGTAGCCTTATGCCTATCTTCTTCCTTGACCTTTATCTGATTATATCCTGAAAAACCATCAATCATTGAAATCATTCTTGATCCCGTTACCCTTGGAAGCAATGTTTCCATTTTGGGGAGAGGATAGTTATCCTTTGTGCATGCAATGTTCAAGTTTTTGAAATCTATACATAATCTGGTCTAAGCATTCTTCTTTCTAGCTACAACCAAGTTTGAACATCGTGAAGAATGTCTAGTTTGGGCTATTATTCCTACTACTAACATTTTATGTACTCCTTTTGGACCAAAGGAGCTAATTTGGGGTTAATATGTCTCAACTTATGTCTAAAGAGATTAGTATATTCCTTCAAAGGAATAACATGATGAATCACATCTTCCCTATAGACCTTTAGTTCATCATAAGTGAAATCCAAAACATCCCTATACTCTTTTAACAACTTGATAATATCATTTCTTTCTCCTATTGGAGTGATTTTTCCCACTTTCACCATCCTTGGCTCTTTATTAGTTCCTAAGTTGACCTCAAAGTGATCACCTGGTTTTATACCTCTTTCTTTTGGTTTGTGACCATCATGCCTATCAAACAAATTTTCTTGTGAAATAAGGTGCCTAGGAACTGGATTAACCTTATTATCATTTTATGTGTAATTACAACCCTCTTCTTCCTCGTTGACATGAAATTCATAAAACTCTTGTATGTGATTCAAGAGTCTAATGACTTGCTTATCATCATCAAATATTTTCCAATGATCCATATTATATGGAACTGAGGACCTAAAAATGACTTCCACTGAAATATTCTCCTTAATCAAATCATGGGAAAGTTGAAGAGTGGAAGCAGCTATAGCTAGTTCATCTTCCTTAAAATTATGTTCTCTAGGAATTGAAATAATATTTAAAGAATCTAGACTTTCTATGGAGTCCCATATTGCATTCCTATACTTTTTTAACCTTTCAGACTTGCAAGCAAATTTGTTTTAAGCTGTTGTATGACTAAATCTGAATCTCCCTTAATTTTCAAACATTTGACACCCGTGTCTTTGCAAATCTCCAAACCAAACAACAAAGATTCATATTCAGCCACATTATTAGTAGCATCAAACTCCAATCTATAAGCAAACTTAAATTCCTGACCAAATGGAGATTCAATGACTATTCCAACACTCTTTCCAGCTCTAGAAAAAGCACCATCAAAATGCAAGTACCAAATCTCATCAAATCTTTCCTCTTTAACTTCTTCTTCTATAGGTCCTAAAGAGTTAGACAAGATAACGTAATTACCAAGATCATCTTCTTTATATTTCAACTGATTCCTAGGATTCTCTGGGTCTTCTACATGATACCTTCTTTCCAATTCTCTGTTTAGCTTAAAAGTAGTTCCATTTGGAGTAGGGACGATAGCATTAGTTAGGTCCATTTGTATATTACCCCCCAAGTCTGTAGTTGTCTTTCTTGAAAGCAACATTCCCTAAGCATCAGGCACATCTATAACAACTATATCCATTTCAATCATGATGTCTAGGAAAACAACCAAATGTACTTGTAAAATTTTAATCAAACCATGCACCTTAATAATTTTATTGTCCATGGCACAAATGTTATGGTAAGGTCTTGATATCCTTAGGTTCAATTGCTCCAATACCTTCTTAGTCATAACATTTGAACTAGCTCCCGAATCAAGCATGCAATTATGAAGGAGATGATTGTTCACAAGTAGATAAAGGAAAAAATGTTTATTCTTTTCATTTCCCTATCCCAATTCTACAAAATTACTAGTGTGTCCCAGTAAGCTACTGTTGGTTGTCTATCCACAATGTTATGGGGAGGATCTTCTATGGCTTTAAACAACTTTTCCCTTTGAGAAGGGATCTTCATAATTTCTGACACATGAACCAACATTTTTGCATTATTGAGCATGTTGGAGTACTTCACACACACCTAGGATTTATTTTTCCTAAGGTTTTCCCTATGTTTATCAGTCATTATCCAATCCTAAAGTTTAGGGAGAATATTCCTCTAGGAGAATATTCTCTTCAGTTTGATCAGTTGAGTGGAGTCTAGATGCTATATTGGGATTATCACCATGCAACATTGGTATCACCAGCTAATGCACATTGTCCTTGGGATCATCACTGGACTAGTGCATTACTCATGATTCCCTGATATCCTCCTCACTTCACTATGTTTCAGTCAGTTAACTCAAGACTGATAGATTAGTTAACTCAGACTAGGTGGCAGTTCACTCCCGTAACTTCCTGAGAGATTAGACTAGGTGGAAGTTTACTCCCCTAACTATTGGTGTGTGTCCAGATCACTCTATACAACCACTATGTCGCATCAGTTACTCATGTATCCTATATCTATTGTAAATTATTCACTCTTTGAGTGTGGAATGCGGTTAATGAGAATTCTTCTATTCTTTCTTTCTTGCTTCTTCTTTCTCAATTTATCTCTGTAAATGTGTGTGGTATTTTCTAGCTAGATCTATTTTGTGCAGGTTCAACACATTTACATGGTATCAGAGAAGACAGACTGCTAAGAAAAAGCTACACCAATTTTTTTTTGCAAATACTGAAGATTGAAGAACACAGAAAGATGGATTATTCATTGGAAATACTTCTCACGCCTCATAACTATTTGGAATGGAAGCCAAAAAAAATTCTTCAGCTCAGATGTAGAGGCTTGTACCAAATAACTATGGAAATGGAAGTAGCGCATGATTCCACCGATGAGAAAAATGACTTTCTCAATCGACAAGATATGACCATAGGATGTATCTGCATGTTTGTTTCTCTCGAACTTTTCCATCAAGTATATGATGAATCACAAGACTAAAATCCAAATGAATTATGGACCAGATTGGACGTTTTATTTGAGAATAAGGAAGATTTCATGCAGGAGGTTGAACAGATAGAGCTAGAAGAGAAGCCATCAGAAGATCAAACATTTTATTCTGAAAAGTCTTATACACAAGTATTTGCACAAATTTGTATTCCATTAATTGAAGATGATGTCTACTCCATTTCAGATTTGTTTTATGAATTTCATATGAAATATATATGGCATGCATCTCAGGGGTCACATCCAGACATTTTTCCATGCGCAATGCATGCATCTCGTGATACAAAAAGAGAGTCGCACACATAAGACTCAATTCTGATATTTTATGAGAAAAATTTGCAGAAACAAATTAGATATTTGAATTCCTCTCGGGAAAATGTCCAATTTCGAAAAACAAATCGTCCGAAACGAAGTTTGGGAAGTGAAGTTATGATCATTTTAAAATCAACAAAATTTCAGCGTTTTTTCGGAAACGATCGCATGATTTTCAAAGTTTCATCCAAACTTTATTTCGATATTCTTCATTACAAGAAGAAAAAGTGGATATGTGTGGACATCTCAATGGTGCATCTACTTCATCAGATCCGTGAAGACATCTACATATTCAACAAAATCTTCAATGAGCACAAACTTGCACAGTTGTGAGGTCTTCTTGGAGTGAAGGACAAGATTGCTTAGCAACTATTTTTTGTTCCTTCTCATTTTTTTTTATGCATTGTAATTTGAGGGGGGGGGGGGGGGTTCCCATGAGGTTTTCCCTCTTTACTCATTTATTTCAGTGTATCTTTTGTATTTGGGTACCTAAAATGACTTCGTTGCAGGGACCCATTCTTTATTTTCACCATAGTGATGTTCAGGGGGGGTGTTGGAGTACTTCACACACACCTAAGATTTATTTTTCATAAGGTTTTCCCTATGTTTATTAGTCATTATCCAGTCTCCTAAATTTTAGGGAGAATATTCCTTTAGGAGAATATTCTCTTCAGTTTTCACTTTAGTTTGATCAGTTGAGTGGCGTCTAGATGCTACATTGAGATTATCACCATGCAACATTCGGATCATCAACAACTAATCCACATTGTCCTTGGGATCATCACCAGACTAGCGCATTACTCATGATTCCCTGATCTCCTCATCACTTCACTTTATTTCATTCAGTTAACTCAAGACTGATAGACTAGTTAACTCAGACTAGGTGGAAATTCACTCCCATAACACCCTGAGAGACTAGACTAGGTGGCAGTTTACTCCCGTAATTGTTGGTGTATGTCCAAATCACTCTAGAACACCACTATGACACATCAGTTACTCATGTATCCTATATCTATTGTAAAATATTTAGTCTTTGAGTGTGGAATACAGTTAATGTGAATTATTTCATTCTTTCTCTCTTGCTTCTTCTTTCTCTGTTTCTCTCTGCAAATGTGTGGTATTTTCTAGCTAGATCTATTATGTGAAGGTTCAACACATTTATAGAGCCATCCCCCTAAATCAATATTTAACTCAGAATTTGCATGCACATTTTATTTAGGAGGGGAAGGAGCTACCTTAGGAATGTTTGCTTGAGGCCTATCTTGATTTCTTTGTCCATTCCTGTGGTAAGTAATGCCTCTATACTTAGCCATTTCTGACACTTGTTGGGGAGTAGGCTTAGGAGCAAACTTTTATTTTGCCTTATCTACAATATTATTCATGCCAATAGCATTACTACCTTGTTCAACAAATTCCATCCAATCTTGCATTCCAACATTGTACTTTCTACCACACATATTAACTTGCTCATTTCTTGAGTTAGAATAATCTTCTTCATCACAACCTTCAAGGAAAACTGGGCAAGTCATTTCCTCATGAAATTCACCACAAGGTCTACAATAAGGTATGGCTTGATGATCAACCAAGTTGGTGGAATCAAAAGGATTTGGTGGCCTTTGATCTTGAGGAGGAGGTCTCTTTGGCCATTTATCATTTGGCTTGTGATGGGATCTATTAACTTGCGCCCTCTCCATAGTGATCAATCTATTTTGTAAAGCATTCATATGATTGGCATGGTTAATATCCATGTGTTTGATCAATTGAGTTAACTCCTTAATGTTATCATTAGAAGACTCTTGACCCTCTACTTTCTTCTTCCTTTCCTCAACATTCTTGGAAGAAGTTCCCCTTGAAAAACCAGGAACGTTGGACTTCCTAGCATCTTGCATATTCTTATCTATCCTTATGGCAAAGTTTTGTGCATCCTTAAGAGTTTGTGGATCCTTATCCCTTAGTTTATATCTGATTTCCCCCTCAAAGGATTCCATGTAATGAATTAAGATAGATGCATCAAGAGGCTTGATAGTTGTAGGGAGACTTTTAACCAAGTCATTAATTTTTTTATTGAACGCATCCATAATTTCATTTTCTTTGTTATGACTTGTACGAAGGGTAGCTAGCAAATGTCGATCCTCTTTCTAATCACCCCACCTTTCTCTAAAAGTTTTTTGAATTTCGGACAAGGTGCTAAACTTGTTGGGATCTTGTTCTGAAAACCACCCTGTTGCATCCCCCTCTAAAGAATACACAAACAAGGTCATCTTTACATCCTCCTCATTGTGACCATTGCACCACTTGCCGATACATAAGTCAACATTTAAGATGTGAGCTTTGGCACTAACAACATTATTCCCCTGAAAATTAGGCAATTTCTCAATAGCTTTGTCAGGAAATGCATGAAGAGCACCTTGAATAGCTCCAAAGTTCAAAGTTCTTAGTAGATCTCCCATAATTAAATTAGGATTAGTTGTTGTAGTATTATAAATCGTAGGATTATTATTATGTCCAAACAAGAGATGGATATCAAAGATTTATTTGTCTCTAAGACTTTCAAGTAGCCTACGGGGAGCAAGTCTGTTTAATCTCCTCGTATAAACCTTTTTAGGTTCATGAAAGAAATAAACCAATCCTTGTGAATTGCTCATAGTAGTATACTTCAAAGAATTTTCAGATGGAGCCGCCACTTGGAGAGTAAGAAAAAATTTCCAACGTCGCCACATCTTTGGCAACAACGCCAAAGATGTTTATGTCATTATACACACCTACAAGCATGGAGAAGTCTCTAACCCACTTGATGTGTCCTTGGAGGCACAATGCCTAAGTCCAAACCCACTTTCACCTCGACTTGGACTTCTTTCATCTAGGCTCGCTCCTAGGGAAGCGAAGGGGGGTAGACCTTATTTACTATATAAGTTGATTAATGTGATCTAGGAGTTAATTTTAGTTTATTAAGTTAGGGGGATACTAACCTATACGACAAGAAGCAATGCAAATGCAAAGCTTCAATGAAAATCAAACCTTTCCCTAAAAGGACAACTAAGACTAGTGCCTAAAGATTGGGTAAAGGGATCAATTAAGTTTGTACACAAAGAAAAGATAAATGATCTAATTACTGTGAAACAAAGAATATAACTTTACAGTTGAGACAAATACAAGATGAAATATACAAATGAAATATAACAAAGATAGATTACAATGAACTTACAAAAATTATACAAAAGAAACTAAAGAATTGTTAGATAACTACACAATAAAAAATTCAACTTGTGTTAATGAGCATGAGATATCCACAACAATAAATTAACTTCAACTAAGATTAGGAAGAAAAATAGAACTAGTGCGCAACTTTTGAAGGAGGAAACTGCAAGTAAATTTTCCCAAAGAGATGGTGCGCAACCTTAGAGATAGATGGACTTGAAATAAATATGCTCAACTTGAAAGAAAAAACACTTGGGAAGTAAAGTTGCTAGTAAAGTAAATCACATAAACATGTAAATTCCTCAAACATAAAACTTCTGCAACTAAAGATAACTGTAAATTAAAGCATGAGTGTTTTGAAAGTGTTGTAGGTAATTTTTAGGAGAATTTAAAAGTCTCTCTTTGATTAGGGGGATTAAGGTTTGAATATGCAAGCCTAGACTATGTGTCTACCCCTAGACTCTTACCACTTTGGCCAAAATAATTGTTGGGTGCTCAAGAAGCAGGGCAATCAAGGCCCTTCCCTAGCTCCACAGGTCAACCTAGAATACTTGAGCGCTCAAGCACGGGGGGACACCTAGTGTCGTGAAGTCGTCCCCGAATTAGCACTCCCTGTAGCCTCCACAAGCACCATTTTTTATGGTGAAAGTTGTACCAGTCTAGGTGCCTAGTTAAATTAGATAAATTGCCTCCAAACCTAAAGCTACAAGTTGTGATTAATTCCAACTTAGAAAGATAGATTGCAAAGACTAATTTCCAACTTAAGATACAAGATTACTTCCAACTTAATGAGATATTAACAAATGATTGCTAAAGGAAATATTAACAGATTAAACAAGAAACCAAGCCTTATGATGTTGCATCGGTTGGCTAAGCCAAACCTCTTTGCAAGGTGTAGGAAAAATAAATTAGTGCATGCAAAGAAAAGACTTGGAAAGAAAAACAAATTAAACCTAGCCACTCAACCTTGTCTTAGTGACAAGTGGGGAAAACAAGAACTAAATCAAATACTTTGCAACCTCAACAAAGACACAATGGACAAACCTACCAATTTTGTTTCAAAGTGGGTGAATAAAATAAATAACTTAAAATGAAAAACAAATAAGCCTAGCCTCTCAACCTTGCATTAAGGACAAGTGGGAAAAACAATAGATGCATAAAATAGAAAATAAACTACCTAGACTTACGATTTTTCATGGGTTGGCTAAGCCAAACCACTTTGCAAGGTGTAGGTACAATTTAATTACAATTAATACAAAACAAAAATTATTGAAAACTTGAGAAGAATGCAAGCCCAAAAGACTATCTTGGGCTACTTATAATCAAGGAAATAGATGAGAGAAGAAAAGGGTTTTGTTACCCCAAGTTAGGAGGCTCTCCTTGAGTGTTCTATGGCCCCAAATGGGCAGCACCTCCCCTTGTCCTGACGAGAATCTAAAAAAATCAGCAAGCAAAAGCTTGCTAGAAATTTCTGCGAAACACTAGAAAACTTGTGATTTTTTGTTAGCAAGCAAAACTTAAATTTACATATAAAAATATGAATATGTATTTGAGTACTTAGGAACTAAATCAGAACAAAAATATGCTTATGAGTGAATGAAAATGACATAAATAATATCAGAAATATATTGAAGGAAATTCTTGGTTGAACAAACAAATTTCCATATCTGAAATTTGCTCCTTCAAACCCTATGTGACTTGCAAATAAGTGATATCTTGCTACAAAACAACAAGGAGGTGAGTATATTAATAGAAAATGAAAAATACTTTGTTATTTCAAATAAACTAACTCATAAAACCTACAACAATACTACCATAAGTTTTTCCAAGAAAAATACTTTGCTTGGATCTCCTAGATTAGATTATAGAAGTAAGAAATACACAAGAAAATAAGACAACAATATCACCTCACACAAAATACCATGGAGAGAACCAATAAGTCTCTTAATGCACCATGAGATAACCTCCAAAGCTTCATTTTATTAATGGAAAAATATTGTTGCAAATACTTGTAGCAAGATTTACAAGAAGAAATGAGAAAGAGAGAGGAGTGGGAGAGATTTGGGAGGCATAAGTTTGCTCTAAGAATAGATGTGAAATGAGGGAGGGGTGAGAATTATTTTATACCTAGGAGGCAAGAGATACCCCTCTTGGATGAGTTCCAAGTGGCAAACAACAAGTAAGAGTGAGCATCTCAAGGAGGGGCACACTTTTAGAGTTTTGGTATGGCTAGGGTTTGAGGGTTGAGGGTAGAGAGAGGGGAATCACCTTTAGACTCACCTAAAAATGATCTTAGGCACTTAGGAGGGCACAATTAGGGATTTACCTAGGTTTTCACTTTAATTTCTGAGTTTGGGCAAGTTACTCGCCAAGGGGGACGCACTTTTCTTAGGGAGATGATGAGTTGAGGTTGTAGCTAAGCAAGGGGGGTTGGGTTAAGTTAGAAAATCACTTTTCTAACTTAGGAAAAGGCTTAGGAACCATCTCCCATTCTTTCTCATGACTATTCGCTCATTTTACAATTTTTAGCATTTTTACTTAGCCAAATTAAGCAAATAAATTGTTGACTCGAGACTCACTTGGAGTCCTCATGGAAAATGACCTAGCAAAACTTGTCCACTTGAGATGAAACTTGGTCCAAGGGTGTAGGGGGTCTCATGGAATTTATTTTGAGTACTCACACCCCTATCAAAATCCCCTAGGGCCATTTTTTTACATTTTTACATCAAATTTAATTAAAATTACCATTAACTCGGTAGTTTTAATCAATTAAAATTTTTTTACTTAGACTCGTAATTCCACAAGACTCTAGGAGATGTCTAGCATGGTCATTTACAATATTCCTAGACCCTAGTCACCCATTGGGCTCAATCATTAGAACGTCTTTCACCACTTTGGAGGATTATTGTGAGTGAAAAACTCAAGGGTAATTAAAAAGGCTGGTTAGGCCAAATTAATTATCTGAGGATAAAAAACACTCGATGAAAGGACTTTCATAATGATAAAGTCCTAGGCCACTAACCTAAAATATGATCCATGCAGACTCATTACATTATTATCCCACGTAGGGGAGCATACATTTTGATTACAAAAAGATGTGCTGGGGAAAAAAAATGCCTAGTAGAACTAGAAAGTCTTCAACTTTGTTGCACCATCAGGTACATAGCTTCATGGAACATGGAGTTTAACCCCTAGTTGAAATATGTGGTCAAAAGAACCAACATCGGATGATGATTTTCAAACCAACTCCAACAACACTTTGCAAAATGACAATCCTAGAAGATATGATTAATGATCTCCAAGCACTAACAAACTAGCAATCTTAGAAGATATGCTTAATGATCTTCAAGCACTAAAAAACTGGAAATCCTAGAAGATATGCTTAACGATCTCCAAGCACTAAAAAAATAGAGAATACGCCATCCACCAAAGAAATCTTGGTCAACCTAGCCGTAGATGTGATACCTTTATAAATGATAAGCTAAGAAAAAACCCTCAACTTATAAGAAAGTCATACAATCTATACACTATGAAGATGTCGCACCCAATGTTCATTTGGGGCCTTTGATACCCATCAAGTATTAAGAAGTGAGGAAAGAGAACATCTCAAATGAAGAGTTGAGTACAAATGGATAGAGTCATACTATAGAAGCAGACAACCAAAGCTCCACTCTTAATTCCTCCAAAAGGGCTTAGGAATACCAATGTTCATATTAAACAACCTGGATTAGGGAATGAGGGCATGCAACTACATGATCAAGGGACGATTAGTAGTAAGGTGCCCATACTCCTGAGCAAGGGGCCTGTTGTTCCTGAGATTTACTCTAGACTCACAGAATAATGTCAAGCATGCAAAATTTAAGAGAATTATTTTTTATAATGTTTTTCTACCTTCAGTTTTAAGATGAAACTTCAAATGAATTTAATGATTAGAAAACACAGAGGAGGTATATTTTTCTTTGACTCTTTTATAAATATGGAGTATATGAAAAGTAGAATTGATCAACAAAAACTGTCAAAATAAAGTAAGGTATCCAATACTGATAAATCTTACCTTATCCACAATAGAAGAATTATGAAGGATGGGTGTTTAAAAGATGAATTGAAATGAGGAGATTCACACAGATACAGGTCTTGTTTTACTCACAGTAATAACAAAGGAAAAGTTGTAGCTGAACAAACTTCCAATTATATGGACCACAATAGATGTATTACTAAATTGTAATCTTTCAATCTTTAAGAGCCATATAGTGAAGAAAATGAGATTATGAAAAGGAAATACACAAAAAATGCATAACTCAAGGAAATGAAATGTAGAATTTTTGTCT
The DNA here is from genome assembly GCA_009831015.1 of Picea engelmannii. NCBI lineage: Eukaryota > Viridiplantae > Streptophyta > Pinopsida > Pinales > Pinaceae > Picea > Picea engelmannii. The sequence continues at coordinate 37,545 of ML781386.1, read as the reverse complement.
TCTCTTTCAAATTGGTATTAAGAAGGTTCTCTTTTACATTCGATCAAAAAAAGCGTTGAATACATATTTAATCTGTTTATTTATACAAAATCGTCTTAACCAAAAGTGGTTAGACTTTCCACATTCTTACCTCTCAAAATAGAATATAAGCTAAACTTAAAAGATATTATGAAGATATTGAGTATCTGTTGGCATTTCTTTCGCTTGTTGGTGATTCATTAATCCTTTATTTGCTCATGGGTGCACTTGGATCTTGTTTGTCCTTGAATTATGTATGTAGATCCAATAATGTAATAACAAACTTGGAAGGTTCAATATTTACATTTAATTCAAATGAAAAAGTCTTTTTATGCACCAATGGTAGGTCTCTTTGAATTTGAACAACTGCTTGTTGAGTGATCTGATGTTGTAAACTTTGTTTCACCATAAAATCATTTATCATTTGTAAATCAAGATTATTTTCTTGTAGTATAGCATGTTGTACACTCTCTCTATTTTTATTTAGATCTTCTTTACTCTTTTCGATCTCAACTTGCCAAAGTGTAGCATGAATAGTATTGACATCAATTTATGCAATTTCTAGATCTACAACTGAAAGAGCATCAAGACAACATATTTTTCCTTTTTAGATAACCTTTTACTTTTTTCAAGATTGTTCTCCCAGGCCTTTAAAGTCATTTCTCCTTTTATCTTCTCAAATTATGAGAAAGGGGCAAGTCCGAGTACATTGAGATTTTTCCTCCACACTATAAATTCTTGGAATTTGGATTTGGCCATAAAATATTCCCTATCTTTTTCATAAAAAATCTTCAAAGAATTATTGATTACCTAATAATATTTTTGGATTGCATCCAAACTTTCATACAGATCCTGCTGGACAATCTAGAACTTTTCATTCACCTATGATGCTTGTTTTTTGAAGGCAAAAATATCTACTATTGTGCTCTTGATTGTGGTTATCTGAGCTTCCAATCGATTTATTAATGTATCTCGCTAGGAGAGCATGTTATTACTCAAGTGTTTATTTTGAAAACTTAATTTCAATTTATCCTCTAATTGCGTAATCTATTGCTCAAAACCCCATTTGACTTGGCTTATATCAAAATTAATTCTTTCTCTGGCAGTAACTTCCATCTGTTGCATATCATTATGCAATTTTTCAATCAAATATTCTTTTGGTCAAGTTGTTTTCTCAAATTATCCACTAACCACAAGTTAGCAGTTGCAAATGCTCCCAGCGAATATGCTACTTCTTTGGTGAATTCAAGGTCACTCTGTCCCTGTCTATCATATATCATTCTTTGTTTTTTTGGTAATTTCTCCCTCTTTCTGTCGACATTCTCTTTATATGATAACCTTCATTTTTTTTGTTGAAAAAGAAATATGATGAAGGAATATCTTCAGGTTCAATAGGTGTCAGGTCATCTATATTGATAACCTTTGAACAAGGTAAATCAAAACTTGTTGTTAGGGGAGTCAAAGATGGTATGGGAGAAATGAGTGCAACGAATTCTCCTTGATTAGTGTCCTCTTTCACATGAATTTCAATGTTTGACAATAATAGAGGAAAATTTTGACCATGTTTCATAAAATCTTCAAATAATGCTAATAATTCTTGATCACTTTTACCTAGTATGGATATTTTTATAATTATTGCATATTTGGACAATGTTTATGGTGTCTTTTCCACTTCTTTAGTTTTCTCTTCAGGCAAGTCATGTTGCTTGAGAACTGTTGATTGTGCCACCTGTGAAATTGGATTAAACCTTTGTTTTTCTTGCAAGATTTTAGGTAAATTGCTCCTTCCGTGCTTTTGAAAATTGAGAAAACCTAACAGTTGTTCTCGAGGAAGACTTTGAAATATGGATACAACCTCATCATATGATCTAACTCCTTTGAAAACCTCTTCATAGGGTGAATCTTCATGGATGTATCTCTTCATGTTAAATTGAGATAAATGATTTTCTACCACCCTATGTGGATCATGTTTTTTGAATTCAATGTCAACCAATTTAATGTCATATAAGGTCGAAGCCTCTACCTTAGCATGTCCAAATTCTGATAATGAGAATATACCAACTTGTCTAGGAAAAGCTGGCCAAACTCTTTTCTGTGCGGCCTTCAATTCTTTAGTGATGCCTGTTGAAACTCTCTGATAGTCTACTTCTCTGCAAACAAGTCTGTCTGGTATAAATCTGGGAAGAGAATGTGGAGATGCGTAGCGACCGAAAACTCTGATGTAAGAAGAGATTTCCTCAATGTACGAATCTGCAATGGCACCTAAATTCCCAATAATTTGTTCTGAAATTCAGGGGGGAGGATGACCATAGATAATTTCATGAATCAGAATGATCACATTGTGACAAATCTCATAAAACGAATCATTTTCATTTTCTTCCCATAATTTAGAATGATAGAAATGTATGGGCTTAGTAATAATGGGAGTCGAGCCCCAATTCATAAGAGGAAATGGGGTTCTAAAACAAATTGCATCCATAATATATGTAGACATATAGAAAGGAGCATGTTCTCCTTTAGACTTCTACGTTTTGTAATCCCCAATTTGTTTAGCTAGGTTATCCGACAACATTTTTCCCCAATCAAAAGTATAGTCGTCGACAACATCATGAATTATAGGGACCCACTCTATAGTAAAATTCATAGGATTTTTCTTTCCAAACTTTCTACAAAGCATCATGGATATATACAAAATACGGGCATCACAAGAGGCTATAAAATATATACCCTCGCTATTAGTTTTGAATTTATTTTGATTTCCCCATCAGGTTTTACTATATCATGAACAATTTTGTCATATTTTGTGCATTCATCATCCTCAAACCTCATTATAAATGATGGATTGTAAGTATATTTGGGGTTGGGGGTTAATTTGTACATTACTTGAATGTCCTC
>ML781386.1:12099-34532 GCA_009831015.1 Picea engelmannii | reverse complement strand
ATTACTACCTTGTTCAACAAATTCCATCCAATCTTGCATTCCAACATTGTACTTTCTACCACACATATTAACTTGCTCATTTCTTGAGTTAGAATAATCTTCTTCATCACAACCTTCAAGGAAAACTGGGCAAGTCATTTCCTCATGAAATTCACCACAAGGTCTACAATAAGGTATGGCTTGATGATCAACCAAGTTGGTGGAATCAAAAGGATTTGGTGGCCTTTGATCTTGAGGAGGAGGTCTCTTTGGCCATTTATCATTTGGCTTGTGATGGGATCTATTAACTTGCGCCCTCTCCATAGTGATCAATCTATTTTGTAAAGCATTCATATGATTGGCATGGTTAATATCCATGTGTTTGATCAATTGAGTTAACTCCTTAATGTTATCATTAGAAGACTCTTGACCCTCTACTTTCTTCTTCCTTTCCTCAACATTCTTGGAAGAAGTTCCCCTTGAAAAACCAGGAACGTTGGACTTCCTAGCATCTTGCATATTCTTATCTATCCTTATGGCAAAGTTTTGTGCATCCTTAAGAGTTTGTGGATCCTTATCCCTTAGTTTATATCTGATTTCCCCCTCAAAGGATTCCATGTAATGAATTAAGATAGATGCATCAAGAGGCTTGATAGTTGTAGGGAGACTTTTAACCAAGTCATTAATTTTTTTATTGAACGCATCCATAATTTCATTTTCTTTGTTATGACTTGTACGAAGGGTAGCTAGCAAATGTCGATCCTCTTTCTAATCACCCCACCTTTCTCTAAAAGTTTTTTGAATTTCGGACAAGGTGCTAAACTTGTTGGGATCTTGTTCTGAAAACCACCCTGTTGCATCCCCCTCTAAAGAATACACAAACAAGGTCATCTTTACATCCTCCTCATTGTGACCATTGCACCACTTGCCGATACATAAGTCAACATTTAAGATGTGAGCTTTGGCACTAACAACATTATTCCCCTGAAAATTAGGCAATTTCTCAATAGCTTTGTCAGGAAATGCATGAAGAGCACCTTGAATAGCTCCAAAGTTCAAAGTTCTTAGTAGATCTCCCATAATTAAATTAGGATTAGTTGTTGTAGTATTATAAATCGTAGGATTATTATTATGTCCAAACAAGAGATGGATATCAAAGATTTATTTGTCTCTAAGACTTTCAAGTAGCCTACGGGGAGCAAGTCTGTTTAATCTCCTCGTATAAACCTTTTTAGGTTCATGAAAGAAATAAACCAATCCTTGTGAATTGCTCATAGTAGTATACTTCAAAGAATTTTCAGATGGAGCCGCCACTTGGAGAGTAAGAAAAAATTTCCAACGTCGCCACATCTTTGGCAACAACGCCAAAGATGTTTATGTCATTATACACACCTACAAGCATGGAGAAGTCTCTAACCCACTTGATGTGTCCTTGGAGGCACAATGCCTAAGTCCAAACCCACTTTCACCTCGACTTGGACTTCTTTCATCTAGGCTCGCTCCTAGGGAAGCGAAGGGGGGTAGACCTTATTTACTATATAAGTTGATTAATGTGATCTAGGAGTTAATTTTAGTTTATTAAGTTAGGGGGATACTAACCTATACGACAAGAAGCAATGCAAATGCAAAGCTTCAATGAAAATCAAACCTTTCCCTAAAAGGACAACTAAGACTAGTGCCTAAAGATTGGGTAAAGGGATCAATTAAGTTTGTACACAAAGAAAAGATAAATGATCTAATTACTGTGAAACAAAGAATATAACTTTACAGTTGAGACAAATACAAGATGAAATATACAAATGAAATATAACAAAGATAGATTACAATGAACTTACAAAAATTATACAAAAGAAACTAAAGAATTGTTAGATAACTACACAATAAAAAATTCAACTTGTGTTAATGAGCATGAGATATCCACAACAATAAATTAACTTCAACTAAGATTAGGAAGAAAAATAGAACTAGTGCGCAACTTTTGAAGGAGGAAACTGCAAGTAAATTTTCCCAAAGAGATGGTGCGCAACCTTAGAGATAGATGGACTTGAAATAAATATGCTCAACTTGAAAGAAAAAACACTTGGGAAGTAAAGTTGCTAGTAAAGTAAATCACATAAACATGTAAATTCCTCAAACATAAAACTTCTGCAACTAAAGATAACTGTAAATTAAAGCATGAGTGTTTTGAAAGTGTTGTAGGTAATTTTTAGGAGAATTTAAAAGTCTCTCTTTGATTAGGGGGATTAAGGTTTGAATATGCAAGCCTAGACTATGTGTCTACCCCTAGACTCTTACCACTTTGGCCAAAATAATTGTTGGGTGCTCAAGAAGCAGGGCAATCAAGGCCCTTCCCTAGCTCCACAGGTCAACCTAGAATACTTGAGCGCTCAAGCACGGGGGGACACCTAGTGTCGTGAAGTCGTCCCCGAATTAGCACTCCCTGTAGCCTCCACAAGCACCATTTTTTATGGTGAAAGTTGTACCAGTCTAGGTGCCTAGTTAAATTAGATAAATTGCCTCCAAACCTAAAGCTACAAGTTGTGATTAATTCCAACTTAGAAAGATAGATTGCAAAGACTAATTTCCAACTTAAGATACAAGATTACTTCCAACTTAATGAGATATTAACAAATGATTGCTAAAGGAAATATTAACAGATTAAACAAGAAACCAAGCCTTATGATGTTGCATCGGTTGGCTAAGCCAAACCTCTTTGCAAGGTGTAGGAAAAATAAATTAGTGCATGCAAAGAAAAGACTTGGAAAGAAAAACAAATTAAACCTAGCCACTCAACCTTGTCTTAGTGACAAGTGGGGAAAACAAGAACTAAATCAAATACTTTGCAACCTCAACAAAGACACAATGGACAAACCTACCAATTTTGTTTCAAAGTGGGTGAATAAAATAAATAACTTAAAATGAAAAACAAATAAGCCTAGCCTCTCAACCTTGCATTAAGGACAAGTGGGAAAAACAATAGATGCATAAAATAGAAAATAAACTACCTAGACTTACGATTTTTCATGGGTTGGCTAAGCCAAACCACTTTGCAAGGTGTAGGTACAATTTAATTACAATTAATACAAAACAAAAATTATTGAAAACTTGAGAAGAATGCAAGCCCAAAAGACTATCTTGGGCTACTTATAATCAAGGAAATAGATGAGAGAAGAAAAGGGTTTTGTTACCCCAAGTTAGGAGGCTCTCCTTGAGTGTTCTATGGCCCCAAATGGGCAGCACCTCCCCTTGTCCTGACGAGAATCTAAAAAAATCAGCAAGCAAAAGCTTGCTAGAAATTTCTGCGAAACACTAGAAAACTTGTGATTTTTTGTTAGCAAGCAAAACTTAAATTTACATATAAAAATATGAATATGTATTTGAGTACTTAGGAACTAAATCAGAACAAAAATATGCTTATGAGTGAATGAAAATGACATAAATAATATCAGAAATATATTGAAGGAAATTCTTGGTTGAACAAACAAATTTCCATATCTGAAATTTGCTCCTTCAAACCCTATGTGACTTGCAAATAAGTGATATCTTGCTACAAAACAACAAGGAGGTGAGTATATTAATAGAAAATGAAAAATACTTTGTTATTTCAAATAAACTAACTCATAAAACCTACAACAATACTACCATAAGTTTTTCCAAGAAAAATACTTTGCTTGGATCTCCTAGATTAGATTATAGAAGTAAGAAATACACAAGAAAATAAGACAACAATATCACCTCACACAAAATACCATGGAGAGAACCAATAAGTCTCTTAATGCACCATGAGATAACCTCCAAAGCTTCATTTTATTAATGGAAAAATATTGTTGCAAATACTTGTAGCAAGATTTACAAGAAGAAATGAGAAAGAGAGAGGAGTGGGAGAGATTTGGGAGGCATAAGTTTGCTCTAAGAATAGATGTGAAATGAGGGAGGGGTGAGAATTATTTTATACCTAGGAGGCAAGAGATACCCCTCTTGGATGAGTTCCAAGTGGCAAACAACAAGTAAGAGTGAGCATCTCAAGGAGGGGCACACTTTTAGAGTTTTGGTATGGCTAGGGTTTGAGGGTTGAGGGTAGAGAGAGGGGAATCACCTTTAGACTCACCTAAAAATGATCTTAGGCACTTAGGAGGGCACAATTAGGGATTTACCTAGGTTTTCACTTTAATTTCTGAGTTTGGGCAAGTTACTCGCCAAGGGGGACGCACTTTTCTTAGGGAGATGATGAGTTGAGGTTGTAGCTAAGCAAGGGGGGTTGGGTTAAGTTAGAAAATCACTTTTCTAACTTAGGAAAAGGCTTAGGAACCATCTCCCATTCTTTCTCATGACTATTCGCTCATTTTACAATTTTTAGCATTTTTACTTAGCCAAATTAAGCAAATAAATTGTTGACTCGAGACTCACTTGGAGTCCTCATGGAAAATGACCTAGCAAAACTTGTCCACTTGAGATGAAACTTGGTCCAAGGGTGTAGGGGGTCTCATGGAATTTATTTTGAGTACTCACACCCCTATCAAAATCCCCTAGGGCCATTTTTTTACATTTTTACATCAAATTTAATTAAAATTACCATTAACTCGGTAGTTTTAATCAATTAAAATTTTTTTACTTAGACTCGTAATTCCACAAGACTCTAGGAGATGTCTAGCATGGTCATTTACAATATTCCTAGACCCTAGTCACCCATTGGGCTCAATCATTAGAACGTCTTTCACCACTTTGGAGGATTATTGTGAGTGAAAAACTCAAGGGTAATTAAAAAGGCTGGTTAGGCCAAATTAATTATCTGAGGATAAAAAACACTCGATGAAAGGACTTTCATAATGATAAAGTCCTAGGCCACTAACCTAAAATATGATCCATGCAGACTCATTACATTATTATCCCACGTAGGGGAGCATACATTTTGATTACAAAAAGATGTGCTGGGGAAAAAAAATGCCTAGTAGAACTAGAAAGTCTTCAACTTTGTTGCACCATCAGGTACATAGCTTCATGGAACATGGAGTTTAACCCCTAGTTGAAATATGTGGTCAAAAGAACCAACATCGGATGATGATTTTCAAACCAACTCCAACAACACTTTGCAAAATGACAATCCTAGAAGATATGATTAATGATCTCCAAGCACTAACAAACTAGCAATCTTAGAAGATATGCTTAATGATCTTCAAGCACTAAAAAACTGGAAATCCTAGAAGATATGCTTAACGATCTCCAAGCACTAAAAAAATAGAGAATACGCCATCCACCAAAGAAATCTTGGTCAACCTAGCCGTAGATGTGATACCTTTATAAATGATAAGCTAAGAAAAAACCCTCAACTTATAAGAAAGTCATACAATCTATACACTATGAAGATGTCGCACCCAATGTTCATTTGGGGCCTTTGATACCCATCAAGTATTAAGAAGTGAGGAAAGAGAACATCTCAAATGAAGAGTTGAGTACAAATGGATAGAGTCATACTATAGAAGCAGACAACCAAAGCTCCACTCTTAATTCCTCCAAAAGGGCTTAGGAATACCAATGTTCATATTAAACAACCTGGATTAGGGAATGAGGGCATGCAACTACATGATCAAGGGACGATTAGTAGTAAGGTGCCCATACTCCTGAGCAAGGGGCCTGTTGTTCCTGAGATTTACTCTAGACTCACAGAATAATGTCAAGCATGCAAAATTTAAGAGAATTATTTTTTATAATGTTTTTCTACCTTCAGTTTTAAGATGAAACTTCAAATGAATTTAATGATTAGAAAACACAGAGGAGGTATATTTTTCTTTGACTCTTTTATAAATATGGAGTATATGAAAAGTAGAATTGATCAACAAAAACTGTCAAAATAAAGTAAGGTATCCAATACTGATAAATCTTACCTTATCCACAATAGAAGAATTATGAAGGATGGGTGTTTAAAAGATGAATTGAAATGAGGAGATTCACACAGATACAGGTCTTGTTTTACTCACAGTAATAACAAAGGAAAAGTTGTAGCTGAACAAACTTCCAATTATATGGACCACAATAGATGTATTACTAAATTGTAATCTTTCAATCTTTAAGAGCCATATAGTGAAGAAAATGAGATTATGAAAAGGAAATACACAAAAAATGCATAACTCAAGGAAATGAAATGTAGAATTTTTGTCTTCTCTTTCAAATTGGTATTAAGAAGGTTCTCTTTTACATTCGATCAAAAAAAGCGTTGAATACATATTTAATCTGTTTATTTATACAAAATCGTCTTAACCAAAAGTGGTTAGACTTTCCACATTCTTACCTCTCAAAATAGAATATAAGCTAAACTTAAAAGATATTATGAAGATATTGAGTATCTGTTGGCATTTCTTTCGCTTGTTGGTGATTCATTAATCCTTTATTTGCTCATGGGTGCACTTGGATCTTGTTTGTCCTTGAATTATGTATGTAGATCCAATAATGTAATAACAAACTTGGAAGGTTCAATATTTACATTTAATTCAAATGAAAAAGTCTTTTTATGCACCAATGGTAGGTCTCTTTGAATTTGAACAACTGCTTGTTGAGTGATCTGATGTTGTAAACTTTGTTTCACCATAAAATCATTTATCATTTGTAAATCAAGATTATTTTCTTGTAGTATAGCATGTTGTACACTCTCTCTATTTTTATTTAGATCTTCTTTACTCTTTTCGATCTCAACTTGCCAAAGTGTAGCATGAATAGTATTGACATCAATTTATGCAATTTCTAGATCTACAACTGAAAGAGCATCAAGACAACATATTTTTCCTTTTTAGATAACCTTTTACTTTTTTCAAGATTGTTCTCCCAGGCCTTTAAAGTCATTTCTCCTTTTATCTTCTCAAATTATGAGAAAGGGGCAAGTCCGAGTACATTGAGATTTTTCCTCCACACTATAAATTCTTGGAATTTGGATTTGGCCATAAAATATTCCCTATCTTTTTCATAAAAAATCTTCAAAGAATTATTGATTACCTAATAATATTTTTGGATTGCATCCAAACTTTCATACAGATCCTGCTGGACAATCTAGAACTTTTCATTCACCTATGATGCTTGTTTTTTGAAGGCAAAAATATCTACTATTGTGCTCTTGATTGTGGTTATCTGAGCTTCCAATCGATTTATTAATGTATCTCGCTAGGAGAGCATGTTATTACTCAAGTGTTTATTTTGAAAACTTAATTTCAATTTATCCTCTAATTGCGTAATCTATTGCTCAAAACCCCATTTGACTTGGCTTATATCAAAATTAATTCTTTCTCTGGCAGTAACTTCCATCTGTTGCATATCATTATGCAATTTTTCAATCAAATATTCTTTTGGTCAAGTTGTTTTCTCAAATTATCCACTAACCACAAGTTAGCAGTTGCAAATGCTCCCAGCGAATATGCTACTTCTTTGGTGAATTCAAGGTCACTCTGTCCCTGTCTATCATATATCATTCTTTGTTTTTTTGGTAATTTCTCCCTCTTTCTGTCGACATTCTCTTTATATGATAACCTTCATTTTTTTTGTTGAAAAAGAAATATGATGAAGGAATATCTTCAGGTTCAATAGGTGTCAGGTCATCTATATTGATAACCTTTGAACAAGGTAAATCAAAACTTGTTGTTAGGGGAGTCAAAGATGGTATGGGAGAAATGAGTGCAACGAATTCTCCTTGATTAGTGTCCTCTTTCACATGAATTTCAATGTTTGACAATAATAGAGGAAAATTTTGACCATGTTTCATAAAATCTTCAAATAATGCTAATAATTCTTGATCACTTTTACCTAGTATGGATATTTTTATAATTATTGCATATTTGGACAATGTTTATGGTGTCTTTTCCACTTCTTTAGTTTTCTCTTCAGGCAAGTCATGTTGCTTGAGAACTGTTGATTGTGCCACCTGTGAAATTGGATTAAACCTTTGTTTTTCTTGCAAGATTTTAGGTAAATTGCTCCTTCCGTGCTTTTGAAAATTGAGAAAACCTAACAGTTGTTCTCGAGGAAGACTTTGAAATATGGATACAACCTCATCATATGATCTAACTCCTTTGAAAACCTCTTCATAGGGTGAATCTTCATGGATGTATCTCTTCATGTTAAATTGAGATAAATGATTTTCTACCACCCTATGTGGATCATGTTTTTTGAATTCAATGTCAACCAATTTAATGTCATATAAGGTCGAAGCCTCTACCTTAGCATGTCCAAATTCTGATAATGAGAATATACCAACTTGTCTAGGAAAAGCTGGCCAAACTCTTTTCTGTGCGGCCTTCAATTCTTTAGTGATGCCTGTTGAAACTCTCTGATAGTCTACTTCTCTGCAAACAAGTCTGTCTGGTATAAATCTGGGAAGAGAATGTGGAGATGCGTAGCGACCGAAAACTCTGATGTAAGAAGAGATTTCCTCAATGTACGAATCTGCAATGGCACCTAAATTCCCAATAATTTGTTCTGAAATTCAGGGGGGAGGATGACCATAGATAATTTCATGAATCAGAATGATCACATTGTGACAAATCTCATAAAACGAATCATTTTCATTTTCTTCCCATAATTTAGAATGATAGAAATGTATGGGCTTAGTAATAATGGGAGTCGAGCCCCAATTCATAAGAGGAAATGGGGTTCTAAAACAAATTGCATCCATAATATATGTAGACATATAGAAAGGAGCATGTTCTCCTTTAGACTTCTACGTTTTGTAATCCCCAATTTGTTTAGCTAGGTTATCCGACAACATTTTTCCCCAATCAAAAGTATAGTCGTCGACAACATCATGAATTATAGGGACCCACTCTATAGTAAAATTCATAGGATTTTTCTTTCCAAACTTTCTACAAAGCATCATGGATATATACAAAATACGGGCATCACAAGAGGCTATAAAATATATACCCTCGCTATTAGTTTTGAATTTATTTTGATTTCCCCATCAGGTTTTACTATATCATGAACAATTTTGTCATATTTTGTGCATTCATCATCCTCAAACCTCATTATAAATGATGGATTGTAAGTATATTTGGGGTTGGGGGTTAATTTGTACATTACTTGAATGTCCTCGGGTCGGAAAGAGTTGATAATGGTCTTCTGATGACTGTAGATGGTTATGGTCGAGATATCCACATGCTCTAAGGCCCAACTTATCATATCAGTATATGACATTAGTTTCGGTCGAGTTGCAAATTTTTGAAGTTCTGACTTAACCACTTGTCTTAGCTTGGTTGCAAATGACTCATCTTCTTCTCCACTTGAATCATCGGAAAATAAGGAATTTTCCTGCTCTAAAATTTCATAGACTTGCTTCCATGGTTTAATGACGTCCATCAATTGAGTGTTAGTATATGAAAGAATGTCTGAATTTGGGTTCATCTCCTCAACAAATGAATCTTGCTTCTTTTCTGCTTTATGTGGTGCCATGATTTCCAAATATCGATGTTAAGCCTCCTGTGAGAAGTAAAAAAATACGAGTCCAAACCACTGAATGCAAAAGTTCTGGATGTTAATGGAAAAATTCTATGCAGTTCAAAATACCTTTATTAAAAGAAATGTTAAACACTAATTATCCTCACATTTAATCCATTGATAGGGTAATCATGCCAAAACTGTCAAATTTATTACCTAACGATCGCAATATTTTCCAACCTTTTACCCTAGCCACGTTAAATACACTTTTAATGATCGTAATGAAGATAAGCTATTTCGGTGATTCGGCATTCAAGAGTTTTGAATGAGGAATAATAGATATCTCCCGAAGGCTGAATTTATGAAGCAATTATTCAACCTTTAATTTATTGTTTCGTTTTAACTAATTACAGCTTATGGTCATTTTAACTTTAAGTACTTCGAAACTCCGGGACTTCGGAGCTTCGGGGCTTCATGAGTTTGCATTAGCGGTGTATAGAGTTTCCTCGAAGTTTGAACTCGCAGAGAGATTACTTATTGTTAATCACACGTACTAAAACATGCTTAGCCCATTAATCTTTGGCGATTTATTATTACGATAATTCAGACACTTCGACGCTTCGACACTCTGACACTATTTGAATTTTTTCTTGATTGATCTCCCAGAGTGATGTGGCAATGATGACATCATTGTCGATGACGTGTCATAAAAATTGAGTGACATGTGTCACCTAAAATCGTGTGAATGATGTGAATAAAGGTGCCCAAAGTGAGTGTCACGTGTCACCATGACTAAATATTGGAAGGTGGCCTATAACACATCAGTTGATTAATTTTTAAAATATTTAGTGGGAATTCAAGTCTCCAAGACTCCGGAGCTTCGTGGCTTCGGGATTTTTAGTGCTTTGAACATTTTGAGCTTGAACTCCAAAATCGTGAAGTCCCGAAGTGAACTTTGTATTTCTCTTTTGTTTAAATCTTTTGCAATTCTGGAACTCTGAAGTTGTGAGAGTCGTCAATCCAGATGACTATAAAATTTTTAATGGTTGGTATTTGATGCACCCTGTCAAGATGTAATGGAAATGTCTTTTAATCTAAGGAACAATATTCCTAAGTTTTTAAAATAATTATTTTGAAAAGACCAAAAGAAAAAGGAATTCAAAATTTGATTTTTACTTGAAAATTTCAATAGTGTTCTAACATAGGCTCCATCTGGGGATTGTGGCTCCCTGTGAGGCACAAAAGTACAATAGAGCAGGTTCTTTTATTGGGTAAATGGAGTCGTTATTTCTTTATTTTATTGATTTAAAATGTTTTATTTATTTATTTGAAATTTAATCGTATATAGAAATGATAAACTTAACCATATCTAAAAATATTAAAGCATACTTGATGATTGATTTCAAGCTAGGCTAATAAGTGCTTTCTTTTCTTAAAATTGATTCTAGAATTGTTTAATATAATCAAAGTAATTCTAACAAAAATATCATATTTTAACTGACTTTGTTCGCTCTCAAGGTTATAAAAATGCAAAGTATGTTTATTTAAGGAATCTCAGTTGGTTTAGGATATAAATATTATTGAAAAAGAACTAAATAACAAAGTATATTATATAGATGTGTAAGACATGCTTACATACATCATAGATAATGCTTCATTGCTTCATTGTCAGCAGACATGTTTAGTACCCGATGAAGTTATCTATATCTCCCTTTATTGAATTTCCTTTCACCACTTAAAAAACAAGCTTTCATTTCTCTGAGATGAGAGCAATCAATATATGAATTTCCTTTCATCATCTCTATTTGGACAAGATGGGGGCAATCAATTTTTGAATTTCCTTTCACCATCTATTTTTTATTTTATTATTTTGAAATGGGGGCAATCAATTTGTATCTAAGATACAAGGGATGACATTTGTTTATGATCTGGTTAAAAACAAGGTTTGTCTACAGTTTTAAAATAATCTGAGATTAATCTTCTTTCAATTCTAAGTATACCTTCGCCTACAGGTAAATTTTGGAAAAATCTATTTATTTCAGGGATAAACCTTGAGCAAAGTCGTCAGCTGAAATATGATATTAGGGATAAATTTACTAGGATTAGCCTAGACATACTTTTTCAATTAAAATCAAGAAACATAAAAAATCTTCGCCCAACTTGTTTTAAAAATATGTTTTTAAGTTTTGAGTATAGGTTAAGTTTTGTCATTTCTACAAGGACTAATATCATTAAGAATGAAGGAGAGTATCATTTGAAGAAAGAATGAGAGACAGAGAAATATATCAAAAGTTTGAATCATGTCAATATGAACAAAAAATAATTCACACGAGTTTGTGTGTCCAGACAAGACTCCCGATTTGCTCTGTTCCGCAATCATATTCTAACTATTTTGTTTTTCTTATAATTATTGATTTATTATTGTACCGAAGATGATCTTATATCCAATCAAAATGATGTTACAAATCGTCTTTTCCCCACTTCTCCAATCTTTTCAATAGATGATGAAGAAATTTAATTCGTGGGAATCATCCCGCATGTTTGTTATAATCAGGCTTTTCATTTTTAATAAATAATAAGAAAGAAGAGGAGTTGTTCCCTGATTTCCTTTCAAGTTTTGAAAAAGGAATTGTATTTATTCATCACCTAATTCTAGAAAGTCCGAAAAACAGGAAGAGATGAATGTTGAACGTGATCATTGTGAATGTGTCAATTGCACGATCTTTACTATTCAGGAAAAGGTTCAGGAGCAGTAAAAAATGATTCGAGAGCTCCAAAATTTGAATTTTCAACTTCATCAGCGGATTCAATCTCAGGAACTGGGACATCAAGAGGAAATGGTGACTATAACAAGAGTTGTGAGTCAAAATGCAGTTCGTTTAAGTTCTCATCGCCAACACTTGAGACTTCTGTGCAGACCAAAATCACCAATCAACATTCCCATGGAATCAATTGGGTCTCGAGTTTCTTCAGCATCATCTCCTTTTCCTGAAGAGTGTTCATCTCTAGCAAATCATCAGAATGTTGAAGAACCTCGATCATTGGCCCTTCAAGAAAATGTGGAATTTCAACAGTTAGACTGTTCTATGGAAGTAAAACACAAGAAAGATATAATTCATATCATTAGTCATTAGTAGGCTTCCATATCTACTTTGTTTTTTGTTTTTTGAAACTGTGAAAATTTGACAAAGCTAAGCAGAGAGATAGGCAATCATTGTAAAAAATTTCAAATTTTGAACATATAATTTCTGAACTTTGGTATTCAAACACTGTTATCATGTTTTGACGGTCCTATTCTCTGAAATTTTCAACTATTTTTGTCAAGAGGAGTATTGTTTTATTAAATATTGAGTGAGTTTTATTTATGAAAAGTAAAAGATGATTTATTTTTTGTTGTAGAAAAATTGTATTTTCTTTTTATTTTTCTTGAAATAAAATCGAAACCATTATTTTCTTAAAAACATTTACATGAATTTAGCACTCAAAAATACCTAAATAACTTATGAGAAAGAAAAGGAAATATTTTTTTTTACCAATGTAAATCAAATCCAATCCAGTATATACAATGGAAACTAAGAAGTAAATTACTGCATAATTTTTTTTAAACTTCCCATTGATAGGGGCCTCGAGAATTTCTCCATTTAAATTTTCAAGAGAGAATGAATTTATCCCTTCAACTGATGCAATTTTGAAAGGACCAAACCAGAGATGGTCAAATTTTCCATGTTTCCCAGCGTCTTCTTTTCTGGCTTCCCACTTCAAGACTAAATCTCCAGGAAGAAACTCCATGTCTTTGGCTTTCTTATCAAATATGGTCTTCATATTGTCTTGTTATTTTTAAATCTTATCATCCACTTCTCTTATGTTCTGTTGGACTTCAATTATTTGATTTATTCTTCTCGTCAAATCATTTGGTTCTTTATTAGCATCGAGTTTCATCACAAGAAGAGCAAAATTAATAGGAATAATAACATTTGTGCCATAAACTAATTGGAAATGAGACATACCTATAGATTTCTTGGTGCCGATTATGTTTTCCCATAGAGCATATTTTAAATGTATATGCCAAGATTTATTATTTTCTGTCAAAACCTTCTTAATTATCATTGTTAATCTTTTATTAAATGATTCTGCCAGCCCATTTCCCTGAGGATAATAAGTTGTGGAATGACCCAAAATAGTATTATATTTTTGACAAAATTTATCATAGCAATAGATTTGAAAGGTTGTGCATCATTATCTGTGACTATTTTTCTCGGACAACCAAACCTTGCAAGAATGTTCTCTTCCAAAAAATTTATTACTATTGAATCTGTAGCATTCCGAGTTGGAATAGCTTCTACCCATTTAGTAAAGTAATCAGTAGCAGTTAAAATCCATTTGTGTTGGGCACTAGATTGTGGATGAATCTCTTCGATGAAATATAGGCCCCATTGTTGGAAAGGAGCTTCAGCATTAACAAGAACTAAAGGTAAGGCAGGGAGATTTTGCTTTCCAACAAAAAGTTGGCATGATTTGCAAGCTCTAACCCTTGCATCTACGTCAGTGAACAATCTTGGCCAATAATAACATGCCCTTAAAATTTTATAAGTTGTTGCTCTCAAAGCATGGTGTCTTCCACATACTCCTTTATGAAACTCATCAATGACACCTTTTGTTTCAGGTTCTATAAGGAAGCATAATAAGAAACTCAAACAATCCTTCCAGTGTAACTTAGCATTGATAATGCAATATTTGATCGCCTGTAATTTTAAGGTTCTTGCCTTGGAAGGAGTCATGTCAGCAGGACATTGAAGAGTAATAAGGTATGACACTATATTGTTATACCAAGAAGAGGAAGAAAATTTCTCGTCAATCTGAATTGTTGGCATTTGATCAACAATTTCTTCAATGTGTGGGAGAGAATTTTCAGACTCGAAATGAATTATTCCCAGGGCTTTGAAATTTGATTCAACAAGTAATTTTGTTAGACCCTGTCCTTTTACCAGTTTGGTTGGTTTGACTTCCAAATCATATTCTTGAATTTTCGCCAACCATTTTCCCCTTCTTCCATCATTGTCAAGTTGAATTATGATATCTTTGATTGTGCTAGTAGGTACATATGCAATTATTCTTGAACGTAAAACATATGTCCGAAAATCCTTTAATGCCTTAACCATAGCATAAGCATGTTTCTCTAGAATATCATATTTTAACTTTGCATCTTTGAGGATTTTACTTAAAAAGGAAATAGGTTGTTCAAATCCTTCATCATTTTTCTAAAGGAGCACTACTGCAATTGTATATTCAAATGCAAAGGATAAGATTACAAACTCCTTTGTATAATCAGGACGTATCAACACTGGTGGTTCTCTGATAGCTTCCTTGACTTGTTGGAAGGATGCCTTAGCTTTCGTCGTCCATTTCACCTCATTATCCTTCTTCATCATATCTGTGATCAATTTGATAATTTTAGAAAAAATTGAAATAAATCTTCTCAAGAAATTTATTCTTCCTAAAAAAGATTGATTTTTTTTTTTTTGTTTGTTTCTGGGAATATTGATCCGATCAATAGCTTCAACTCTTTTTGGATCTACTTATCTTTCGATACGATATGTCCTAATAGCTTACCTTCTTGCATGGAAAAATGAGATTTCTTAGGGTTCAAAAACAAACCAAAATTTTTGCATTTGTCAAATGTTTGTCTAAGATGTACCAAGTGTTATGTATCAGAATTAGAAAAGACTATCAGATCATTTGGATAAATAACAACGAATTTATATTTTTCACCAACAAATGTTATATCCATCACTCTTTGAAAAGTTGCACCTGCATTCATCAATTCAAAAGAAACATTGTCATACATAAAAGTTCCCCATGGAGTAGTAAACACAGATTTTTCTTTATCATTTTCATGGACAACTATTTGATTATACCCCGAAAATCTGTCAATCATAGAAATCCTATTTACCCCAACCACCTTTTCGAGAACATGATCCATTTTAGGAAGAGGATAATTGTCTTTTAAAGAAGACCAATTCAAATTTATAAAATCGACACACAGTCTTATCTGTCCATTCTTCTTTCTGACAGGAACCAAATTGGCTACCCATTCAGAGTATCTAAGAGGTACGATGATTTTTTCATCAAGAAGCTTTTTGATCTCCCTTTCTATTACCAGCAAGAGAATAGGATTTATCTTTCTAAGTTTTTTTCTTGAAAGGCTTAATACCTAGTTTTAATGGAATCTTGTGCTCGATAACAGAAGTATCATAAGTTTTAAGTCTTCGTAGGACCATGCAAAAACATATTCATATTCTTTAAGTAATTCAACATATTTACTCTTCAGTTCAGTGGGAATATATTTAGACAACTTGACCAGTTTTGGATTTTTATTTGATCCCACATTACAATCTTCAACCTCTTCAGGTTGAAGCTGCAAGATAGATTTTAAAGGGATATCATTTGGTCAAACATTCTTTCTAACAGAATAAGACCCTTTGGAATTTGATTATTCTTTAGCAAGAGCATTTTGTGATTTGCAATTCTATCTTTGAATTTCTCTGGATTTTTTAGCCCAATACTAATCTAGCCCTTCTCGTTTTTTTTTTTTATTATTATTATTATTTTATTTCGTTTATTTATGTACAGAGGAAAAGAAACATTAGCTTGGACTCAGGTCGGATGAAATTTAGTGTAAAGAAATGCGTCACTTGCCTTGCATGCGGGTCTTATGAGTTTGACAAATTTGTGCGTGGAGGGACTGCCAAAATTCCCACCAATAGATGTGTATGGTGTGGAGATACAATTAATCAAAATCCAAAAGAAACAACCACCAACCTCCAAGACATGCCAACCAACAGATGCTTTGCCAGTAATGATGAAGCTATTGACTGAATTAGATTTAGGGTTTAGAGTTTGTACCTTAAAGGGATGGTTCATGAATTCATCAAACGAATTAATATCACCTCTGGGGACCTTTCTATCAGGAACATGATCATCATGATGCAACGAAGATTCATAACATAGATTAAAAAACATAGGAATCTCCCTAAAATAGTCACTATCATTCAAATAAAAATTGTGCCCAGGAGGGACATGCTCGATGGTGCCAGGTTCTTTATCCTCTTTTGATTGAAACTAAGGATTAGCAAATTTTTTATATAGTTTAAGATCTTGATTGAATCCATTAATATCTCCAAAAGAGGATTCCCCACATGCATCATTAAAATCATACTAGTCTTCATCAATTTGTGTTGACCACTCATTAGCATCATCATTGAATACAAATGTATCATAAATTGGTTTGACATAGTATGAATTGATTTCTTCATTTGCATAATCAAAATTTACATCGTATACATGTGGATAAAAGGCTTGAAATGAAAGATGACTTTGGGATTGAGTTTTTTCATGAGGCTTACGAAGGATGAAGTTTGAGATATGAGAGATAGATTGATCATTAAGCATCATGATATAATCATAATCCTCTTCACATCCAATATCTTTACCACAAGTATTTGATTCATTATAATTAGGCCCTGAGAGGGAGGGCTCCCAAGATATACTCCCAGGATGATTTGAAGAAAGAGACTCTAGAAAGAACATGCGATCTTGTAAGCTCTTAATGATGAGGACTAAAGAAGACAACTCCTTGTGTGAATCATAAAGGCCAAAGGAGTAACATGTTCTACAATTTTGCTCTTCGAAATTGAGGAAAGTGGATAGGGCTACCTCTAGGTTTTGAACATTCTTTTCTTCTAACCGCCATCGGTAAAGAGGAGGTAGAAGTTCGTAGTAATGTAATAGGGAAGCCAAGTTGGTAGGGCGAATGTGATCCAAAAAGGATCCAGAGAAGGTGAAGAATAACTTAGAATTCACAGAGGCAACTCAGAACGCTTAGAATGGCTCCAACAAAGAGAGAAAGGGAAAAAATTCAAATTTCTCAAAACTCAGTAAAAATGACATGATCGCGAAGAGCGTGTCACAAGCTTTATAAATGTGCAAACAACTCGTCAAATGGAGTTACGGTTTGAAATATATTCACAATCAAAGTTGCGGTCAACCAGGGCTAGTCAACAGGGGACACATCATCATCAGTACTATTGACGTCAACATGACGTTAGCAGCTGATGTGGCAGGGTGACGTCATCGTATGAGATGTTGATTTCAACATGCCACATGGAAACACCATAAGTTGCCACATGTCACCCGCTAGTGGACTTTTCGGGGGTCCATATGGACCAATAGAAAAGTGTCATGTGGCACCCCCAAGAGACGCCATGTAGCACCACCCAGGGAATGCCACGTGTCAGTACAACAGTGACAGGGTGAGCCACGTCAACAATACAAGAGGGCGTATCAGCATGCACCACATGGCCCAATCATCTATAGACACGTGGCATCCTGAGAATGCCCAATGTTAGCTCGTAAACGATTTTAGTTTTAAGAAAAGAAATGGCATGTCGCCAAATTTGGCAAACCACACCAATTCTGTATGATCATTGGTAGAGCTTCTAACGGGTCGTTAAATGTAGAGGAGTACAAACAAAACAATATATATATATATATATATATATATATATTAACCAACTACCAAAAATGGAGTCCAGCGAGTTCGACCTTGGAACCTCTGCCTAGTACAACGCCTTCATAACTCTGCCCTAACCAATGCGCCAAGGGGTGTTTCTTGGTATATCTGCCATTGCCATTATTTAAAAAGTGAAAATTCACCCAGAGCCAGGAAGAGAGAGGCCAGATCGTATTGTACAATCTGTGGGCACAAATTTCGAGACAAACATTGTCATAATTGCAGGTACATATGGCACATAAAACGAGATAGAATTCCTCTTGGGCCTAGGAGTGCAAGAGTCAGATCAGAGCGTGGAGATAGTCATTTTTGGGTAATTCGACGCCACGAATCCAATGGTGATGTTTGTTTTTTGATCTGAGAATTATTTATGCAGCTTGGTTTCAGAATGAGGTATATTCATGTATTTACCAAATTCTTTTGTTGAGTTAATGAAAGAGCCTACCCATTTGAGAGCAGGACCCGAAGACGTAGTCCACCAAGGACGAACTTCATTATCAATATTTTGTGTTCAAATCTGATGCTATGTCTCTTCATTTTTAAGTTTCCCCTTCTTTATTGGTGCACTTTAATTTATGCTCATTTAATACAATTATTTATAAGTCACGATGAAAAGATCATGGATCACGTTGGTATCAGAGCAGTGATCTTTGACTTGAATTGTTGAGTGTGAATGCTTACTAGGGCCAAGCATAAACAGGGTGAAGGAACTCCAAAGACTCACTCCTGAAGTTGGTCATGTATCCAAAAGGAAGAAAATGGAAGAAGAGGACAAACGTGATGAACAAGAGAAAAACTTTCACATAGTCTTTTATCGCATGTCAGAAATGGTCGAGCGAATGTATGGAGATTACGAGAAGAGGACGAAGAAGAAAGAGAAAGAAAAAGGAAGCACATGCAGATGATGATACTTCGGTAAACCAAGGGGCTGGAGGAGATCCTCCTAAGCCTCTGTCTTCACCTTCGAGTTCTATTTCTTCTTCCTCTGAGCATTCTCATCATTCTCATCATTCTATCCATAAATCCTCTTTTAAGAAACCATTATTAAAGATTGATGTAAAAATTTCTTTACCTATGTTTAATGGAGATGTTAATCCTGAAAAGCTAGATAATTAGATTCGACAGGTTGAAGTGTATTGTCGTGTCCAACATATTGATGAAGAGGAGGTAAAAGTGCAACTGGCTTCTCTTCGATTGGAAGGCACTGCTCTTGTATGGTGGGAGAGCAAGCTTCAGGACATAAGTAAGTGCAGTAAGCTTCTTTCCTCATGGCCTAAATTTAAGTCAGCGATAAGGAAACAATTTTATCCATTAGGGTATTTACATAAAGCAATGATGGAATAGCAAACCTTAAGGAAAAGTAAAGGACAAACTGTACAAAGTTTCACAGAAGAATTTAAGAAGAAATCTCTTGCATTGAACATTCATTTAGATTCTTATGAGACTTTAATAAAGTATATTGGCGCACTTCACTGTTATATTCGACATACTTTGCTCTTGTTTAACCCCACTAGTCTTGACGAAGTTTGTGTGCAAGCCACTCAACTCAAAAACAGGGGAAAACATGTTCAAGAAGATCCCACAAAGAAACCTTCCAATTTCCCACAAAAGACTTTTAAGAAGTTTAAAAGGAAGGACAAGAAGACCGCTATAGTGATGAGAGAAGGAGGAAAGCCATCTTGCACTCATTGCAAGAAGAGATGTCACGATGAAGAACACCGTTGGAAACTACATCTGGAAAAGAAATCGAAACAATTCAGTGGAAAGGAGAAGACAAAGACCGTTGCTACGGTACAACAAGATCTTGGTTCTGATTCAAGAGATGAGGGAAAGATCACAACGGTTGGAGTACAAGGTAAAGATTCTCTTCATGCTAGTTCTAGTTCCAATGATGAATCTCATGTTGATGAACGCAAGAGGAATGAGTTATTTCACATAAGGGTTGTATCTAAACATACTAAGATAGATACATTATTTGATCTGGGTTCCCAAGTAAACTTAATATCTGAATCACTTGTCAAGAAAATGGGTCTTGAAACAAAATCACATCTGAAACCTTATCCTCTTGGTTGGGTATGTGACAAAGAAAAACTTAATTTCACCAAACAATGTAGGATTATATTTGTTATTGCTTCAAAATTGATTGATGAAGTTGATTTGGATGTTGTACCACTTGATATATGTGGCATAGTGTTGGGAGGTCCTTATCTTTATGATATAAAAACAGTCTTCTTTCAACATGAGAACAAATACCACCTCACTAAGGGGGAAGTGGAATATATTGTTAGAGATCACAACATGAGGGTAAATACAACACTTGTTAGTGTAGGGCAAATGAAAAGACTCATAAACACTAATAAGAGATATGTACTCATGGTCATTAGAGAGAAAGATGTCGAGACATTCGACGCTTTCCAAGGGTGTGATCCATCTCATAAAAATGAATTAATTGATATTGTTTCTAAGTATGATGATATTTTTCAGGAACCATATGGATTACCTCCTAAGAGGGAAATCCAGCATGAGATACATCTTTAGCATGATTCCCCTCTGCCTAATGTGGGCATGTACAAGATGTCAGTTGTGGAGATGACAGAGATCAAGAAGCAAGTACAAGATTTGTTGGATCAAGAGGTCATCAAGCCCAGTTCATCTCCTTGTGGTTTTCCGATCGTGATGGTGCCAAAGAAAGATGGCACATGGCGAATGTGTGTCGATTATCGGGCTTTAAATAAAATCACGATAAAAAATCAATACCCTCTTCCTCGCATAGATGATTTACTTAATCAATTGAAGAATGTTGTCTATTTCACTAAGTTGGATTTGTGCAATGGATATCATCAAATTAGAGTCACAGAACAAGATGCATGGAAAATTTCATTTAAAACAAACAAGGATTGTTTGAGTGGTTGGTTATGTCGTTTGGCCTTTGTAATGCTTCGACAACTTTCATGTGTGTGATGAATAATGTATTCAAGCCTTTCATAGATGACTTTGTGATTTTATATTTAGATGACATTCCTGTTTTTAGTGGGACATGGGGTGAGCATGTGAGGCATATAAAGGAAGTATTGGATACTTTGCAAAGGGAAAAGTTGTATGTAAAATTGTCTAAATGTGAATTTTTCAAGACTGCACTTATATACTTAGGTCATATTGTAAGAGGAGGACAATTGAAAATTGACCCTTCCAAAGTTGATGTAATTGTAAATTGGCCTGAACCAAAAAGTGTAACCGAAGTTTGAAGCTTCTTAGGTGCAGTCCAATATTGGAGGAGATTCATTCCCAACTTCTCCTTCATAGCAGCTCCTCTGCATGTCTTAACCAGTGTGGAGAACACTTTTCAGTGGGAAGGAAAGCAACAAAAAGCTTTTGACACTTTGAAAGGGAAGATCAATACCGCACCAGTATTAGTACCGTCGAATCTTCAACAACCTTTTGAGATCGAGACATATGCCAACAGATACGCCATGGGTGTAGTACTAATGCAATATCGTAAGCCTATATGTTACGACTCTAAAAATTTTAACCAGGTTGTTGTTAACTATCCTACATATGATAAAGAATTGTATGCATTAGTCCATAGTGTAAAGAAATGGAAGCACTACTTGTTAGGGAAGGAAACCATTATACATACAGATCACCAACCCTTACAGTATCTTTAAGCAAAAACCAAATTGCAACAATCTCAGCACTACAGGTGGATGGGGTTTCTACAACAGTCACTTGGTAATCAAGTACAACAAAGGTACAAGTAACAAGGTAGCCGATATGTTTTCTAGACCTCCTATTGTTGCTTCTATTATTTTGAAGAATGTTTCTTTATCTCATGATATCTATATAGTGTTGAAATAATGTAACTGCGAAGAGCATTCTTATTCTTATTGTTATTTTATTATTAGGATTAATCCCCATTGTGGATTAATCATGTCGATAATTGTATTAGGACCAAATCCCCTTTTGCAGATTGGTCATCGGACAATTGTAATAGGCAGAATAAGAAGTCGGCCCCAACAGTTATTATTGAAGACCCATAATTAATTAAAGGTGGGTTTACCCACCTAGAGTGAAAGTTCGGCCCTGCCAGTGAAACCCTTTCACACGTGCCAGTCTTGTATATATAGGAGGCTAGCACCTCACTTTAAACACACAACTCACTTGCTCATTATCTTATGAGGCAAGCTGCAATTACCAGTTGGAGAGAGGAGAAGAAGAGTGGCGCATCTCTTGGGGAGGACTATCTGTATTGGTTTGAGTTATCTCCTGAACATTGTATAAGCTATTTATGATAAGGAAGTTTTTGTTGGATTTTCTTCCCCTAGAGGGTTTCGCAGGATAAATGTTGTGTCTCTTGTGAATGTGTATTTCTCAGTGATCTTGTTCTTATGATGCTCTTATCTATTGAAATGCAAAGAACTATAATAATGGCATAAACATTAACATGGTATCAGATCCAACCTGAAGGAAGCATATT
>ML781385.1:1470497-1487547 GCA_009831015.1 Picea engelmannii | reverse complement strand
AGCGCTATTCTTGGACAATACCTCAATTCCTTAAAAGGAAACTTTAAATGCCTCCTAAGGAACAAGTTCCCAACAAACCTTAAGGAAGCACAAGATAGTGCTTGCTAGATTGAAGGGAATCTCAAAAGGTGTGATCCTATCACTATTCCCCAGATTAATATTATTCAATATGTCTTACTAGTCAGTGAGGAAAATATTGTTGAAGAAGAACATGATTTCCCAGAGGTACTTGAATTAGACAATGAGATTGAGCTGGCCATTCCCCCTAAAAGAACTGGCACATGTAAATGGAGTGTTGGGTTCTCAAATATGATTGATGCCATAATTTTTTCAAATCAGGATGAACCCTTTGAATATCTAGGTACCTTTGAAGGAACCTATGAAAATTTGGAGAATGAGTAAAGGGACATTGAACAATCACCTTCAAAAATCATTGAGGAAAATGATTTGGAGGAAGACTCCTTGGTCATTTTTCATGTTGGAAGTGTTGGGAGAAAGTATGGTGAACCCACACCTTTCTGTGTTACACTCAAGATAAATGACTTCCTCCTTCATAATTTCATTTTTGATCTAGATGCTTCCACAAATATCATGACTCAAAGGGTCATGCACCAACTAGGCCTTAATATATCTCGACCATATAATGGTACACACGATGGCCTTACATGTGGTCTTATCAAAGAATTGATTTTTTCCTTCCACACTTGCCCCGATGTTTCTTTTAATATTGATGTAGTAGTAATAAACACATTAAGTAGTTGGGGAACCCTACTCTGCAAAGATTTGATAAAAAAACTAGGTAGAAGTTTCCAGGACCAAGGGTTTGAAGCTATTATTCCCCATCACGAGGGAGGATTTGTCACCCTTCATAAGGAACCTATCATCGGATGTATCATTGAAGTCTCTGAAGAACTCACCGATCAACTCATTTGTGTAAACAATGGAGTATAAAGATGGTTTGTTCAAGGAGGAGACTCGAGAGGAAAACCCTGTAAACAACCTAAGGGAGTATGGACATTAGAGTTTGATGGTGCTCAATCTAGTTTCGTCTTAGGGGTAGGCATTGTTCTAACTTAGCCTTCCAAGGAAACCTTTTATTTCTCCTATAGGCTTGAATATCATTGCATAAACAATGTTGCCGAATATAAGGCTTTAATCATAGGTCTTAATTTGGCCATTGATAGGGGAATAAGGCACTTAAGGGTCATTGGCGATTCAGACCTAGTGGTTTCACAAGTACTACTAAAATTTTCCACGAAGAATGAGAGGCTCAAAAGGTGCCGAGATTTTTCTAGGGACATTACAAAATGGTTCGAAATAGTATCAATTGAATCAATCCCCAGAGAAGAAAATCACGTAGCAGATGCCCTAGCCATTTTAGCATCCACCCTGCAACCTTGTGAAGCCCCCCTTCAAAATTTGTATAAAATGGAAGTTGTGTTTACACCATCAATCCCTGACAACTTAGAGCATTGGCAAGTTTTTGAGGATGACGATCAGATCCTTAGATGCATGCAGAATAGTAGGGAGTTCACCGATTCACAAGTAATTTTCTTGGCTAATTCTATGGATCTTTAGGTAGTAAATTTGTACAATAATACTCTACTGAAGGGGTGCATTCCTTTAGAACAACTCTTTTATAGACATGATATTTACAAAGGAAAAACCCCCAAAAAATAATTAGATAAAGTGTTGGAATTCAATATTGGGATCGAGACAGACCTAAGAATGGTAAAGATAGGAGAAGGCACCACCAAGAAGGAGAGAAATGAAATACTTGGCCTCATTAGAGAATTGAAATATGTCTTTTCTTGGACTTATGATGACTTGAAGGCTTACAGGAGTGATTTCATCCACCATGCCATCCCCTTAATAGAAGGAGCTAAACCTTTCCAACAAAAACTAAGGCACATTAACCCTAAGTTAGAAAATCAGATACAAAAGGAGCTCCAAAATATGGTAGACACTGGAATCATAGTCCCTATTAGGTAGTCATCATGGATGTCTAATCTTGTAGTTGTCTGAAATGAGAGTGGTGACATCCTCTTATGCATTGATTTCCAGAACCTTAACCAACTCTCATTGAAGGACAATTAACCCCTCCCAAACATGGAACATTTTCTACAGAGGGTCATCGGGGTAGGTATGATGTCTATGTTAGATGGATTTTTTGGGTACAATCAAGTGTTATTCAAAAGGGAGGATCAACTGAAAATGACATTTACTACACCATGGGGAATGTTCATGTATTTAAGAATGCCTTTTGGACTCATGAATGCAGGCTCAATGTTTCAAAGAGAAATGGACTTTGCTTTTAGGGACCTAATCCAAAATATTATATAAATTTACTAAGATGATCTCATAGTAGTGTCGAAGGAGAGAAAATATTATGTCTCACATCTTAGGATTGTCTTTGAAAGATGTAGGAAATATGGTATTTCCATGAACCCTAAAAAGTCCATTTTTGGGATAGAAAAAGGAAAGTCACTGGGGAACATAGTATCAAAAGGAAGAATTTCTGTTGATCCAGAGAGAATCCAATCTATCAAGAATGTATGCCCCCCCGCCAACAAAAATGCCCTTCAATCATTCTTTGGAAAAATAAACTTTATTCGAAGATTTGTTCCCAATTTTCCTGAGAGAGTAAAACCCATGAGTGCCTTGCTTTAGATAGATGTGGTGTTCAGATGGGATGAAAAAAGTCTAAGATCCTTTGAAGACAAAAAGAACGCCATTTCCCAAGCTCCATTTTTAGTTAGCCTTGATTACTCACGTGACTTCATGATATTCTCCTTTGCTTCTAAAGATACCATTGCTGGTGTCTTGTTGCAAATGGATGTTGATGATCATGAGCACCCTATTGCATTCATGAGAAAAGTCCTCAGGGACTTGGAATTGAATTATTCAATTATTGAGAAACAAGATTACGCCCTAGTTAAATCCCTTAAACACTTTAGAGGCTACGTTGGCTATAACAATATTAAGGCCTATGCCCCATATCCATTAGTGAAGGATGTCTTGTCACAAAAATATTGGATGGGCACTAGGGGGAAGTGGGTTTCCAAGATCCAAGAATATGACCTAGAGATAAAACCCACAAAGATCATAAAGGGACAAGGGCTAGCTCAAATGTTGTCTGAAAGTAATAAAGAAGCCATACAAATGGGATAAAACGAACAAGTGAATATGGTAGTGAGTGAAATAGAACATGATGAATGGTACTCCGACATTATATACTTGAGGGAGAGTCTTTGAAGCTATCCGTGAATGCTATCCACCTCAAGCCTTACTTCCTTCCAACAACATGACATGTAAGGGCATGTAAGTTAGAATAGGTAGGCATTTTCATCCATTGTATATACCATTGCACATCATGTTAGCATAGTCGTAGTTGCATTTTTCATATTGTCTCGTCTCACTTGTATATATGTATGCTCATGAATATAATTTGTTTTATTTAAATTTTTATATCATGTATGGATGAGGGGTGATAACACCCCCCTAAATATTACTAATTCCTTTGGTTGAGATTTAGCAAGAACAGGTCATACAAGAGATGTTGAGGTTCTCACGCGCTCTATGATGAGCACATGTCCTCGAGCTAGAGCCATATGTTATCCCCTAGCCTAGGGATAACTAATGAGATCATGACTTGAGGCCCACAGGTTGTAGACATGGAGTGCCAAGAGTTAGGTGGACAGAGCGTAGCCCTGGAGGGGCCCTTCTATCCATTGATTTATCCTACACATTGCCAACAACAAATTTATTCACACTGACCTGGTCCTGAAGTGGCAGTGGGTCTTGCTTCATGAGGTAATGAGTCCAGGAATCATGGTATGTATCACTCTGATATTTGAACCACTTGAACTTGTTGTATTGAATCCTTCTTCATTGAATAACGTTTTCTTGGAGTTTATGCTC
This sequence comes from Picea engelmannii, assembly GCA_009831015.1. Classification (NCBI taxonomy): domain Eukaryota; kingdom Viridiplantae; phylum Streptophyta; class Pinopsida; order Pinales; family Pinaceae; genus Picea; species Picea engelmannii. The sequence continues at coordinate 1,483,626 of ML781385.1, read as the reverse complement.
TTTTCCTTTTTTAAACTTGGGGAGGGTTACATGGTTCCCTAGTAAGTCAGTTTCCCTTTAGGATGGGTTGCTACTGAGTGGATCCTTGAAGAGTCATCATCCATTCCCTCCATACTTACCACTTTCCATATTTATTCCTTCCATCTCCCCATCTTTTGGGCATTGGTATAGGCTACACTAGGAAGGGTTGTACCTTACCTTGTGGGAAGACGAGGCTAAAGGCCTAGAGGGTAAAAGTAGATGTAAAGAGTTAAAAGCCAAATTTGAAACCTTCAAGATGCTTCACCCAGGGATCCCCGAGAAAAAAGTGAAAAGATTTGCAGTGAGAAAAGGGGACCCAAAAAATAACATAAACACTCAAGGTATTAGATGATGGATTGGAGGTCTCATCATGAGATGACCTATCATGACCATCAACATGTAGTGGTATGACATTACCACATATCTAGTCACCAATCCAGGGTAGTGGCTCTTGGTTGCATAGCAAGGAGAAAGGGGGTCTCATCACGAGTCGTCCTTCTCATTTCCGTGAAATGTTTTGTGGATGACACTATCACCTCTGGTCACCAAGCCAGGATAGTGGCCCTCAACTATTCCTTTGTATCACAAAATAAAATATCAAAAGAAAGAAAGATAAGAAAGAATAAATGGAAATGAATGGTCTAGGAAACAATTGCATTCATGACAAGGTGAAACTCACCCTCCACAAAGGGGCCCATAGGTAAGACTCTACATTTATCTGTTATCACATGCACCCCATGCCCAAAGGTCTACCCCATGCCACTTCATACACTTACATAACTTGGATTGGACTCCACCTGGGAAACGACCTATAATTAAGGGGGATTAACCCAACATAACACCTTGAGACCCTCTCCAAACCTAAATTTGTCAAATTTCATAACCTCTTTGAGCATGTGTTAAGGGTTAGGGGGTTTGATGCACATGTTCAGGTGTTTTAATTATTAGATGTAATTTACATACTATGATCCTTGAGACTTATGGACCCTTGGAGGGTGGACTTGTTTTCTCTGCAGGAATTTTCCCAATGAACAAACATGCATGAGGAGATGATTAGCTTGGACCTTCACGAGGGCTCAAATCCCATCGATGGATGATGAGACCCCAGGCCAGGGGGCATGACAGAGATTGTTGATTTGCACTAGGAAGAAGAGGGTCGTTTCCTTTGGAGGAACTTTTGTAGACCTAGACCTAGAGTTTTAGGCTCCTCCCACTTGGATGTTAGCCCTTGAAGGCTCTAGATGTCACATTTTCATCCCTAGATGTCATCCATGATCTAGGGTTTGTCATTTTGGAGGAATTTATGAGGATAGTGGCATGTGTGGGCATGGTTTTAGGCCTTTATAGGCCTAACATTTCATCCACCTTGCTTAGAATTCCACATATGGGTCTCAACGTCACCTTAGAGGGGTATGACATCACCCTTGGAGGAGATTTTAGATGCAAATTTATTTAATCATGTCAAAATTTAATTTTTATAACAATTTGGCCAGGTCGGCCCTATTTTTTTGACCTAAAGTAATTAAAGGTCAAGTTTTTGTATAAACAAACAAAAGTGACATTCATTTTTCATCATCACTCATCACAAACAAGTGGTGGAATGAAATTTTCACCCTCTTTTGGGGTTATTGGCTAAAATAACTAGTGCACATCTCTTCAGGGAGATTTATGGTCATGTGTCTTAGTATTTTTCATGATGGAATGATCTTGAACTAGGGTTTGACTTGATTAGTTTTGGTGAAGTAAGCATAAAATATGCATTTTATTCATGTAATGAATCTTTGTGGTAAATTTTGCTTGATTCATGTTAAAGATTATGGAATTGCTTATTTAAACCTTAGGGGAGAAACATAAGTGCTTATTTCTCCCTATAACTTTCACTACTATTTTTAATTGCCAAGTTTACATTTTTGGGAAGTGATTACTAGAGCCCTAAAGTGATAGCTCTCTAGTAATTTCACCCCAATTACTAATTATCTTTCAAAAGATTAAGGAAGGAAGGTGTGCTAGGGCCTAAAAGTGCCTATTATCTAGAAAAACCTCTCTTAAGACTTAGATGCTTGAGGCCTTGAAGAGCCAACACCACTTGCATCTACATATTCACTTGAAAAAGTATTATCATTGCTTCATTGATCAAGAAACATTGCTATTGTTGTTGACTCCATAACCCTCTAAAGGCACTGATTTCTATGCTCTTGTGGATGAATGAGATCAAAACAACTCTCAAACATTTTTATCAATATTTTACTAACCCTTCACTAATACTAGTCTAGTGAAACTATCCCTAACCTACTGCTGTTATAATCACTGCTATAGCCATTACCTAGTAGCCTATACAAGCTTATATGAACATTTTAATCAGCCCAAAATTTGTATGAGGCAAGGTACAATCAATCAAAGATAAAAGTGTGCATTTAATTACCTCTTCAAAGTACATTTCTAAAGTTTATTACAACTGCCATTAATTTTCTCTGCTACTGTTATAATCATCTTTGACAACCTATTAAAGTTACTTGCTGATTGACAATATCTAGAACTTGCATGTGACAAAGTATTATCATTTAAGCTTTAAATATCTTGTTATATTTTCTACATAAGTGCATTTTTATGGATGTATTGCAACTGTTATCTTTTGTTTATTGATTCTATCTACTTTTCATTTGTTGCATACAACAATTGCTAGAAATTATTTTCATGAACTTAATGTCTTGTTGAAGCATTTATATTACTTGTTGTTGCAATAACGTTTGTTGTTGTCTTCGTAAGGGGAATGTACACTTTATTCTCCTTTGCTTCATCCTTTAAGTCTTAATTCTGTTTTGAGTGACCTAGAGAGAGAGGTGGTTAGCCTTACCTTTTCCCTTTCCTCAAACCCCCTAGGTCCTGATATGTCTCCCTTGGAGTGGATTTATCCTTCTCCTAAACAGAAAGGGGCATCCTATTGAGGTGGAAATGATAGGACTCCCCCATGTTATGCCAATCCATCCCACTTTCCTTGGGCTTTGGGAAAGTACAAATTGTGTGATAACAGGTTGTAGGTGGAAAATTCTAACAACATATGTATCCAATCTTTTCCTATATGTATTAATTACACTCTTCAGAATTCTAGCATCTTCTTTGACACCCATAATGTCATTTGCAACAATTTGACATAGTTGAAACTTAATTTATAGAACAAAGGAAGAATTATGTCATTGCTTTACAAATATTGTATGTAACAACCTTTAAAATATACATATGAATGTCTTCCATACAACCTAGAATGCACTCCTTACCATTGCTAATTTTTAGACTTGCATCCTCCCCAAATAAACATATATTTATCATTTACAACAATATCCAAAAGAATTAGTCATCAACTGTTCGACAACACAGGTATTCCAACAGTGGATGAACACCTTCAGTAACCACTCACACAACTAGATCAAAGATCAACAAATTGATATTTTGACGTGGTAAAACCCCTACGGGGAAACATCCACGGCCCCAACCAACGCAACCACTTAAAGAAATTTATTAATGCAAAAGAAAAATATTACTGAGAGATTTTACAACGGAGTTTCTCACAATCGATCATCGACAAATGACCCTCCATGCTCTTTAAATAGAGATCATGGACCAATCGGGTGTTAAGCAACATATCAATATAGCCATTAATATTGAGGAGAATATGAACCGTCAAATCACTCTATGTAGGGAACATATTGTGACTGTCGAATTTCATAACTACAAATGCATACTAATACATACTAAAGAAACACACTAAGAAACACACTTTTACCTAACGACACATTAGACAAATTAGATCTTAAATAACTCCTAAGTGTCTAAATATCCTAACATCCCCCCTTAATAACAAATTGGGATAGGATTGAAGGATTTACAATAGTGACACAATAGGACAAGGAAGGAGACATTAGAGCCTATACCCCCTTAATGAAAACTTCATGGACTCCTAACATAGATCAAATTTTGGAAAACTTTGCTTCTATAAGAGGCTTTTTGAAAATGTCTCCAACTTGATCTTCTGTAGAGAAAAGGAGCACTTCAATAACTTGATCATGAATGATATTTCTGATGAAGTGCATGTGTATCTTGATGTGTTTGCTGTGATGATGTTGAACTGGGTATTTGATGAGCTTGATGGCACTCAGATTGTCGTACCAAAGGCTGGTCGGATGCTATTGTTGGAATCCAAACTATGAAAGGACCTGTCGAAGCCACAAGGCTTCCTGAATCGCATTTACCACTGCTTGGTACTTTGCTTCTGCTGAAGAAAGTACAATAGCCTATTGTTTCTTAGAGCCCCAAGTGACATGTCTTGAACCAAGGCTGAAAACATAACTCGCAGTAGACTTTCGATCATCAGGGTCGTTGACCCAATCTGAATCAATGAAACCAACCAATAAAGGAGTCTCGCTTGAACTACAATGTATCCCGAATTGAACTGTACCCTAGACATATAGAAGTATAATTTTAGATTCTTTCCAATGGATTTCATGGGGTGTTTGCATATACCAGGAAACAAGACCAATAACAAAGGAAATACCAGTAAAGGTATGAGTCAAGTATAAGAGGCTACCGACTAACTGACGATACAAGGTGGCATCAAATTCAGAAGAAGTACAGGTGGAAAAAAGATTGATTCCAGACTGGAAGGGAGAAGGGGATGGTTTACAATCTTCCATGTGAAAGCGATGAATAAGTTCACAAGCATACTTAGACTGGGAAAGAAAAATTACTTCATTGGTTTGCAAAACTTGGAGGCCAAGGAAATATTGCAAAAATCCTAAGTCTGTCATTTCAAATTTCTTCTTAAGGTTGGTTTTCACATGGTTTAAAATTTTTGAGTCACTACCAGTAAGTATAAGGTCATCAACCCTGGGCCCGCTGGAAGTGGAGGGGTCCTACTTAACATCTAATGGAAAATTGTGCTCAACTTTTCCTGGGGGCTGGGTCTGAACACCAACAATATAGCTGAAATTTTAGCAATCTGGCAGGGGCTTGCTCAGGCCAGAAGGTTATCAATTTCAAATTTGGTTTTCATAGGGGACTCTAGAATCTTTATCCATGCTCTCAATCAGAGGAAGGATCCCAAAAACATGGGCTTGGCTCACTATTATAGGAAGGTTCTAGTCTAGATGAAAGATTTCGAAGAGGTGAAGTTCTTCCACGTCCTCAGGAATCTTAATCAGCTGGCAGACCATGAAGCAAACAGAGGCACCTCTCCGGGCAAGGGAGTCATCAACGTAAATGGAGTTGAAAATCATGAACCAATCCCTTAGAGTCTGGGGAGAAGGAATCGCCCGGAGTGCTCCTATCAGAAAATGCAGATGTCTGAAATTTGCCAGGAAGGAATCCAAAGTGCAGGCGCGAAGGAATATATGCTGAAACAGTGCTGTGTCATATGCTGAAACACAGTGCTGTAACTTATGCTGAAACACAGTACTGGAACAGATGATGAAACACAGTGCTGGAACAAATGCTGAAAGACTTATGCTGAAACAATGCTGTATCATATGATGAAACACAGTGCTGTGACTTATGCTGAAACACAATGCTGGAATAGATGCTGAAACACAGTGCTGGAACAGATGCTGGAACATAGTGCTGGAACTTATGTTGAAACAGTGCTGGAACATATGCTGAAAAACAATGCTGTAACAGCTGAAACACAGTGCTGTAACATATGCTGAAACACAGTGCTGGAACAGATGCTGAAACACAGCGCTGAAACTTATGCTGAAACAGTGTTGGAACCTTTGCTGAAACAGTGCTGCACCATATGCTGAAACACCGCTGCAACAATTGCCGAAACAATGCTGAGATATATGGTGTTGAGTCAGTGACTGGAGATTCGACAATTAAAATTAATCTAGCTCTCTTAGAAGACGTACAGGAACTAGTTAAGTTCACAAGTCTACAACTTTAGAAGTAGATTGGTTCAGAAAGATAGGCCCGTAGAAATGTGAGGCCATTTTGTACTATGTTCTGTGGCTAGTCCACCCCATTAATATATTCTATAACCGTTTCTGTAAAAAAAAAAAGTATAAGGTCATCAACATAGAGGACAAGGGTTATGAGATGGATTCCTAATTTATTGGTATAGACATTAGGATCATAATGGCATCTAGAAAATATGTTGTTAATAAGAAAGTTGTCCATTTTGGCATACTAAGCTCGGGGAGCTTTATTAAGAGCATAAAGAGATTTATGAAGGTGATAAACAAGGATAGAGTCATTCTGGACATAGCCAGGAGGTTGTTCCATGTAGATTTATTCTTGCAAATCCCCATGCAAGAAGGTGGATTTAACATCCATTTGTTGAAACTCCCATTTATGTGAGGCAACAAGGGAAAGAACAAGGTGGATGGAATTCATTTTGGCTACATGGGAAAATGTTTCATTATAGTCAATTCCTTAAACTTGGGAAAATCCTTTGGAAACTAACCGAGACTTGTGTCTTTCAACACTTCCATCTGATGCATGCTTAGTTTTGTAGATCCATTTACATATGACAAGTTTTATTCCTTTTGGAAGAGGTACAATATCCCAAGTATCATTTTCTATTAAAGAATGATACTCTTCATTCATTGTTGTATCCCAATATGGATGACCTGAAGATTATGCAAATGTCTCTGGATCATGAGTCTCTGAAACTTGAGCCAAAAGAGAAGAGGCTCGCTGGAACTGAGAACGTGTCCACTGTCCGACGTTGATTTGAAGGATCACTGACAAGATCACCAACTTCTTCTTACGTTAAATAAACCAATCTAGGAAGCAATGGTGCTGGTGTATGTTCATGTTCAATGGACTCATTTGGAGGAAGGTGAGTAGGAGGATGTGGATTTTCATCCTCACTGTCATCATCTGAAGAAGAAACCATAATAGGAACAAGAGAAGGCATAAACACCGAAGATGGCTTGCAGGCCGAAGAAGGCACAATCACCAAATTAGGCTCGCAGGCTAAGAGATTTTCATCAAATTTAACATCTCTTCTAATACTAATTTCATTACAATGTGGTTAAAGAAGTCTGTAACCTTTGACATATTCAAAATAACCAACAAATATACACTTCTCACTTTTAAGCTACAATGATTTCCTTTTCTCATCAGGAATGTGAGCTCATGCTATACTGCCAAATACATGGAAGTGTCTTACATCTGGTTTAGTTTTAGTCCATGCTTCTTCCGATGTTATATTTTTAAGAGCCTTTGTGGGAGTGTGATTTACTATGTCATTTTCATAGTTGATGGCTTCTGCCCAATATTTTAGACTTAATCCCTTAGATCAAATCATACAATTAGCCATTTCTTTTAATGTGTGGTTCTTTCTCTCAACACCACCATTTTGTTATGGTGTATATGGAACAATGTGTTTCATTTGGATGCCCTCTGTAGTACAGTAACTTGTAAAATTATTGTTCACATATTCACCTCCATTATCTATTCTTAACCTTTGAATTTGATGTCCATATTTCTCTTCTACAAGGGCCTTGTAGGCTAGAATCTTATAAAAAACTTCACTCTTAAGTTCTAAGAAGTAAGCCCAAGTACGTTTGGAAAAGTCATCAATGAATGTTAAAAAATAATTGCACCTAGAAAAAGAAGGAGAAGAAAGTGGACCACACAAGTCACTGTGAACAAGTTGCAAAGGGTCCGAGGTGTGCCAAGAGGCACGTTTGTCAAAACTGTCCCGATGATGTTTGTCAAGAACACAACCGACACAAACACCATCTCTTCATGAAACAAGAGGAAGACCAGTCACCATATGTTGATTACATAGTCGTTGCAATGAGTGATAGTTTAGATTACCAAACCACCCATGCCAAAGTTTTCTCAAGTCATCACTATGAGAAACCAAAACTGATGGAAAAGATGATGAACCAAAGTTGTCAAACTTGTACAACCTAGTAATATCATCAACACATCCATTTGCAAGAACATGCTTAATATCTTTTAGATCTTTGATTACAACTTGGTGAGGTGAAAACTCTACAGTTTTACCTTCACCTGAATGAGTGATTTGATATACTGATAAAATGTTACAAGAAAGACTTGAAACACAAAATACATCATTGAAATGACCATTATCTACTTGAACTATTCCAGATCCTACAACACTAAGAGATCTATCATCGCCAACAAATATTTTCTTGGTGTTCCATTCATTTAGAGAAAAAAATATGGCTTTATCCTTAGGCATATGATAATATGCTCCAGAATCAATAATCCACTCATCAAAAGAAGAAGTAGAAGTTTCATTGAAGGAGAAACCAGAAGTAGAAAGTGCATGTACATGAGAAGAAGAAGAAGAAGTAGAATCGATATTGATGTTGTTCTTCTTCATTGCTGCTTCTAAAGTTTCCATATTCTTGAAACATTTGGACTCATAATGACCATATTTCCCACAAAAGTTACAATGTCTATCAGTCTTCTTATTTTTAGATTTTGCTCCTTTGTCACCATTAGGAGCTGAAGTTGTGTCAGTGGGTTTGGGACCCATTTTTTGCTTGTTTTTGTGGCGAGGATGTTGCTTCTTGGGATTATCGGGTTTAACATTTTGCTCTGAAACTAAGGCTTTGTTGGAGGTACCTGTAGTGCTGATCACTCCAAGTTGTACAAGCTTATCTTTCTATCTAATCAAAGCATCACAAAAGGACTCAAGAGTGGTTTTTTGAGCTTTCCCTAGAGCCTCTCTCATGGCATAAAAGGTAGATACAAACACAAAATATGCACTACCTAGCTTAGAAAGAATAATATAGATGCAACACTCTTCCTCCAACTTTATGTTACACTCTTCACATAAAATTCTAAGTGTTTTAAACTTAGATAGATAGTCTTCAATGCAAGAAAAATCATTTGGACTTAAAGTCAATATCTAATTTTCTAACTGATGTGCTCGAATAATATTGTGTTTACCAAACACATATTCAAGATTTTCCCAAGATTCATCGGGCTCATCAATTTATTGAAGGTGGAACCTTAAATCAAGAGAGATGGACATTCCGATCAGTCCACATGCTTCGCCATTCCTATTAGCCCATTCAAATTTCTTTTCATCATCAATGGGTTCTTTTTCCTTTCCCAAGGTAATCCTGTATAAAACTTTACTTCTTGATAAATCCTCCATATTTTATTTTGATTCAGATTATTTTTGTCACGAAATGGGACAGGAGATATAATAAATAAATATGTCGAGATATTGCAAGAGATCCAATAATATAATAGAGATATATTAGATGTATATAAAAAGAGGCACATATATACAATAATACACAATTTCTATTAATGAGTGAAATGTATAGAATTGTAAAATTACAGAGTGAAAGACTCACTAGAATAGTGGCAGCTTATCTATGAGAAGAGATATGATGGCTGTTGGAAGATTGGTTGTTGTCATTGATGTCAACCCTAGTCATTGGTTTTGGACCGCAAGATTGATGAAGGTATTTGGACATCAAGGACAATGAACATGTAGATACAACACCCATGGATGGATAGTATACATCATGTTGTTTCCAATGGTATGTGGCACGCCATGCAGATCCTCATGGTTGAGGAGAAATGATTTTTTGAAGATGACAAAGTGAATTGAAGAAGGAATTACATGTAGGCCTCGAAGATAATTAAAGAAAAGAATTACAAAATAAGAAAGTGTCAGGTCGGCCCTAATGTTAAAAGGAAGTGAAATAAATGGTATAAATAAATATCATTATACATTCATTTGATACACAAGTCAAATTTCAGAAGAAATCAAAAGTAAAGAAGGCCGAATTTCAAGGGAGGATGAAGTCTTTTGGTGATGTGTTCTAAGGTATGTTATTTTCAGGTCATCTTACCATTTTCGCTATAATTTTTTTTCTAGAATGATTCATATGGTTACATTGCTATGGTATTAAGAAGACATAGGAAGGTACCTGTGGTAAAAGTTTCAGCTCTTTATTCACTATAATTATGGAGATACACTCTATGGAAGATAGGGTTTTTGACCAGTCCTGAAGCTAGTCAATAAACATGTGTTCCTGGAAAAACAATCATAACTTCTTCATAGAGAATCCAAATGAAGTGGGACCAATTTCATTGGAAATATTACAGACTATAGTTTCTTGTGTGCAATTTTTAGAATTAGATGTTAAATATTGAGCGTGGGGAATTCTGTACAAGTTCGCTCTCATGAATAAACCATAATTGAATAAAGTCTACCATTCTTTCTATAAATTCTTTTTGGGGAGGATTCAAGGAGTGAAACTTGGAGGAGCTTCAGAGAATACATTGAGTAATATTATCTACAGGATCAGAGTACTCCAAGAATTGAATAATTACAGAATATGAAGAAGTATCAGGAAGCATTATCAGGATCTATGTGATGGTTGGTTGATAGTGATGATTTAATGTAAAGTTTTATTATCTCTCATATATTCTTGGGTGGAAGGAAGGGGCAAGGATGGAGAGGTCAACCCTCTCTTGATATTGGAGGATTGTATCTTACTCTTGGAGGTTTATCCCTCCCTTTATATTTGGAAGCTGTAGCTACCTTTTGAAGTCATTACTTCCCTTGAACAATAACTATTGATTATTTCTCATAGATTGTGCGTAGTGTATTGTGGTGTATTGGTGTAACTCTTATACTATTGTTCATTGATCATTGGATATAACTGAATGGATTAATTATAAGTCGAAAAAAGTTTTAAATTGTACTTGATACTGATTCACCCCCCTCTCAGTATCAACAATGGATACACTCATTCACAAGAATATGGATGTTACAACGAGGATACAAATACCTTTCTAACATAAAAAAAATATGAAACCCTAACCCCGGAAGATGAAAAACCAATAGTTTTGTGGACCCAGTTTTGGGCAATTTGGTGTATCAACTTCTCAGGGGTGTAACTTTGGTATACGATCAATGTTTGGGGTGCACGATAGCTCGTTGGAAAGGTATTGATGAGGAGTTTCATTTCAAAGGAAAAATTAGAGACTTTTTCCATTATTTAGGTTCTCTATCATGAAAAAACATCGTTTAGGCCCTAGAAGTTTGGGACTCGAAAAACTGCTAAAAATAGTAAGTTGCCAAAAAACTGTTTTGAACCAGTTGGAATAGGTGGGTGGCCACCAAGATCATCCTAGATTAGATTTCCATAGGAATTAGTTGGTGCTAGTAAGAAAAATATCATTGGAAGAATCCATATTAAATAAATATGGATTTGAAACTGGTGATATGGATGGAAATATCTCGAAAAATTAGGCGGTTTAAAAAAAAAGGCACTGAAAATGGACTTCAAATCTGAAAGTTATGCCCTAAATTTTACAAATTAGTTTATTTATGAAGTGACCCACTTTTATAAAAATAAGCGGGAATCACTTTTTCAATGAGGTTACTTTATAAAAGAAAGTTGCATGCATGATCCAGGGGATCAAATTTTGCTCAAAAATTAAAGTGCTCATAATTGCTTCAAATCGAACAGGTGCGTAGGCCTCGTCGTCACGAACCTAACGCAACTCGAACGGGTTCAAACATACATCCGATGAGGGAGATATCGAGTTCTGTTCAAATTGTCAAACAGGGAATTTTTTTTTGCTGACTGTACAGTCCATATAGTGCGTACAATTGCTGACGTGGCAGGGCCGTACGCTGACGTGATAGGTGCTGAGTTGGTAAACAATTGGCAATTGTGAAGTCCAATCATTTCTTGACACGTGGCACATTTTTGACAAGTGGGAAGGTGCCACGTGGCACCGTATTTAACTGGTTGTTTAAAATTATATGGAGTTCGTGGGGATCGAACCCCAGACCTCCCGCCATGGTGGAGCGCCTTCAAACGACGTGGGTTACCAATAGCCCATGGGTTGGTTCTTATTATATATATGGGTTTAAATGTATTGTTCGAACTGTTGTATATTCCGGCACGGGGTCGGGCTGGGGCTTAGCCCCAACCCGCGGTTGTGTTGTCAATACATATGACCGATGGTTAACATTGCGCGGGAGTTTAATATTGACAACGGTTAAAACCATATGCCGACACTTGTCGCTTGCCCATTTGACTCGGGACTTAGCCCTTTTGTGTGCGGGAGGGCGCGGTCACATGATCCATACGTCCAACGCTTTTGCGGTTAGGGGGCTAGGTTCCCTAACTGTTCTACAGTTGCATGCGTGTTGCGGTTATGTGCCTGGTGCTAGGTTTAAACATGGAAAAATGTGCAGAGGCTAGGTTGGACACACAGAGGTGCAATTTGGCGATCCAGAGACAACAAGTTTGAAGGGGAACTTCCAGGAAGCCTATCTTCTTCAATTTTTAGCCAAATCAGGTGCCGAAAAAGCGCAGCTAGGGGTTTTTGGACGTTCTGAATCCATTGGAGCCATCTATTTGGCATTTTGAGCATTGTAAAACACATATTTTATCACTTTGAGAAAATAATATAAAAGATCCATTGGAAGCTAGACCAGGAGATGTAGCCCAAGAGAGGGGTGAACTCCTTTATCATTTGTTGTGTTATGTGTTTACTGTTCATTGTATTTGCTAGCTATTATTTGCATCTTGAATGTGTAATTTTCTCTAAAATTTGTGTTTGCAAATTGATCCTTTTGCATAAGCACACTTAAATAAAAAATTTCAAATATTTTCAAGAATACAAGCCTTTATCATTTTCAGATCAAGTTGGTATTAGAGCATAGGTTTTTGAAGGCTTGATTATTTGCAAGTGTTTTGTTTTCTGATGCTCAGAAGTTTGAAACTCACAAGAGGAGAAGGTCAACTTGTAGAGCCAAGTTCTCATCCTTCAAGAAGAAATATTATATTATCACCTCAAGCTTCAAGGAGGCATTCACCAAGTATGGCTCATGAAGAGAGTCATGAAAATATTCCTACAAAAGATGAAGATCTCAGAAAGGCTTTCATGGATATGAGGGAAATGATGAAAGTCTTGATGGAAGAAAGGAATGCAAGGTTTCAAGGTGAAGACTCCAACCCTTCAAAGAACAAGGGAGACAGTGGTGATAAAACTCCAAAAGGAAATGGAGGGAATGGTGCTACTCCACCTCCCTCACCTCCATCTTCCTCTTCTTCTACCAGTTCACAACCTCTTCCAAATTATCCAAGGGGAC